>BQKN01000682.1:476610-542233 GCA_022839385.1 Asparagus kiusianus | reverse complement strand
AGAAGAAACACAAAAGATTAACTCCTTTTCTTTTTTTACTCTCACTCTCTATCTCTCTCTCTCCTCTCTCTGTCACCGACTCAAGTTTTCTGTAAGTTGAGTTGCTTTGCTTGTTCTGCTTAACGAAGGAACTGAAGGCTATTTATAGCCTTTGGCTTCTAATATGAAATCAATATCCTTCCTTAAATTAAGGTGCACTACCCTATAAAAATGGCTCCCCTTTGTGAATTTTTTTCATTCTTTTCACATGAGTTGCACCGCCCATGCAAAACAATTAAAATAAGGAGGGACCCACAACAATTCTTCCTATTCTAACAATTTGCAGAGGTCTATCTCTTCTAGCTTTATGCAAAGGTCAAACTTGTCTTTAAGAGCGGCCTTCGTCATCATATCAGTAGTATTGTTGTTAGTTTGGATCTTCGGTAGTAGTATTTGCTTTTCTTCCATTATAGCTCGTAACCACTTGTACCTCATATCAATGTGATTTGTCTGAGAATGGTACATACTATTCTTGCTGAGGTCAATAACGCTCTAACTGTCACAATGCATGATGTACTCATCCTGCGTCAAACCAAATTTTTGGAGAAATCTTCTCATCCACACCATTTCTTTGCTCGCTTCTGTAGCTGCGATATACTTTGCTTTTATTTTGGATAAAGCAACACACTTTTACAGCTTAGACTACTATACGACTTTAAGCATCAAAAATTACCTATAGGTTTCTGCACATAGCTCAAAATGAAGAGAAGGTGATGAACACTATTATCTGAGTCAAAAGAGGATTATCTGATACCATGGAGAAGCAAAGTGAGTCGAAAAAGCATACAAGTCAATGAAACGTCGAAACATGTGCAAAATGACTGAACAAGACCAAAATTAGGAAATCAGAAAGACCTAGCCACTTTGATGTGACCCGCACTCTTGCTAGCCACCTCGACGTGATCCGCACTCATGCTAGCCACCTCGACATGACTCACACTCATGCTAGCCACTTCGACATAACCCGCAATCATGCTAGCCACTTCAAGGTGACTCACACTCATGCTAGCCACCTCGATGTGACCCACATTCATTCTAGCCACTTCAAGGTGACTTACACTCATGCTAGCCACCTCGTCATGGCCGCATTCGTGCTAGCCACTCGACATGATCTACATTCATGCTAGCCACTTCAAGGTGACTCACACTCATGCTAGCCACCTCGACGTGACCTGCACTCATGCTAGCTACTTAAAGGTGACTCGCACTCATGCTAGCCACCTCAACCTGGCTCGCACTCATGCTAGCCACCTCGACCTGGCTAGCACAGTGCAGAGCCACCCTAGGGTGGCTCGCACCTAGAAACGCCCAAAACACATTTTTTGACGATATTCTCAGGATTATTTCATTCCATAACCTCCCTAACTACTTTGATATCACCCCTAAATGTGGTTAAGTGGTTATTAACTGAATATATGGCCAAATCACTTGTTCTTATCCTAAAACGCTGCATCCAAAGTCTACAAATACAAGCCTAGGGCCCTTACACGGGGGATCTAAAATTTAGGTGAGGTGTTATCCCTGTGAAGAGTGATCCACGAATTTCAGAGAGGCTAGCGAGATCTTGGCAAACTCCAACACAAAGAGGGAGCAAGGATCTGAGGCCCGTTTCATCATTCCTAGAGATCAGATTTTGTTTTGATATCGATAAGAGTAGTAATCTCACTTCGTTGAGATTATTTACTTCTGTGATTATTTCCTTTGTGAAGCAAGAGCATTGAACTTTCATTCTATCTACCAGATTTGATCCGAGGCAGTCTACGGATAAAAGCATTCCTGGTACAAGTAAAGATCCCAGACAAGAAGCAGGTGATAAACGTCATCTGCGTGTGTTTCTATAGAGTTGTATTTTTCTTATTTTCATTGTATAAGAAAGTCTTATAAAAAACTAATTTTACTTTGAATCTGTAATCGATAAATGACTGTAATGGATTCAACAATGAAAATAACTTTCGATGCAAACACACTAGCAACCACAGTGGGAGCCAATAGCCTCTCTGCAGAGGCTGTCGTGTCGCAACCAAGGATCTTGATCACTGTTGATACGGAGGTTGAGTAAGAGATTGACCAACAGAAGTTTGATGAATACCTCTCATCCTCCTCTTCAAGATCTTCCATGCCTCGTAGGTGCAAGAAGGTCTCACCTTTTAAGAAGGTTTACAGGCCAACAAAGGCTCGGGGTGACTCTTGCCCAATTATTGTTAAGGCTTCCCCTCGTAACACTCCTCCGACATCCAATGAAGCATGAATTTTAGAACACAATGACTCCTCTTCAATCCAGGAGTTTTTACTGAAGGCATGCCAATTCTGATGAAAAAGACTAGTCAGAGGCAATGCTAACGCCTCGCTGGTGGGATTCGTTATCGTGCGGATCTAGAGTTTAGGAAGCGGCAAGAGACTCAACCACCTCAACGGCACAAAGTTAAATCCTCCTCTAAGCCATCAATCAATGAATGTGTTCTCATCAAAAGAGCCCGTTCAACTCTCAAGGAGCACATCCAAAAGAAACGCGCACGTACGGCACGCGTGTGGGCCCTCGTGTGATGACCACAGGAGTTACAGAAGTAGGAGGTGGCAAAAAACCACCAAAACCATGCCAAGTATGGAGGTCAAAATCCAAAACAGCAACTCGAACAAAACTGAGACGCCCGAAAAACACGAGCCACCCAAGAGTGGCTCGGCCAAGGCTAAGCTAACCCACAAAGGTTCGACCAAGGCCAAGCCACCTCAAGGTGGCCCGCGCCAAGGCCGAGCTTGCTCAAATTGGCTCGCACAGTGCCGAGCGAGCTCAACCTGGCCTACAATTTCCTCGCCTCTCGTAGCCACTTCCGAGTCTCCGTCCGCTTCCGTTCTCATTCCTATCGATCTCATACCTCCGGTTAAGTCCCATAGCCATGTGGATCTCTCGTGATTCAAGATGAAGATCATAGATCGCCTTGATATTTTGCATGAGGATTGAGGCTGAGCACCGGTTAAAGATTGCTTGGGTCTAGTGAATGAATACTGAGCAACTCATCGGACTGAGGGTCATACACGTCCTCCTAAACAGTTAAACCCATCTCGTCCTGGGAAAATTTCTATAACCGACCGCATTAGGTTGCGTGTTAAAGTCTAAGAGCTCGTTGAGGTCCCACGCTCATGAATGTGTGGTTCCAAATGTGTGACTCTTGAGAACTCCAACAAGGCGTTGCACCCTCAGAAGGAAATGTACTCGTCAGAAGATAACGTTATACCTGAGAAGTCATGCCAACACACGATAAGTTGCTCTGATCATTATGTAGATAAGTTGTACTATCATGCTGGGGGTACGAACAAGTCTCAGAAGAGAAGTATTCAGGAAATGAATTCTTATTGTATATGTGAGAAGCTTATCAGAGTAGTATTATCGGAGTGTAGCTGCCCTAAGACAGCTCCACAGAGGGTCTCGGTATTCCAAGGCTTTTCATTGAAGCGTCAAAATCCAAATCAAGATGCTCCCATAAAAGAAGATTGGTCATTCAAGATGACGAACCCCCAAAAGTCACTATCAACATGACTGACAAAGGAAAGTCTATGTTCACTTCGAATAATGCTAATCCTGACTTTTCTCTAAGAAGAAAAGTTGATTCTGGAATAGCTCGGTGAGTGTCTACGCTCAGCTAGAATACGTCAGACATAAGGATTATTCGAGGATGCATGAAGAACTATCTTCAGAAGATGAACTTTCGGATACTTGCTCCGTAATCGCCTCCAACGATACAATGTCTAGCATAGGGCGAGCTCGAGAAGTATTCATTATCACTACCGAACAAGTGGCTTAACTTCTTCAAGAAGCCTTGGCCAAACAGAAAGAAAATTTAAAATCAAAATGGAGATGACCGTGCAACGGGTCAAGCATTTACATGCCCAACAAGTTTAAAATTTATCAAATCAGCATAATAAATCTAGTTGTTGCAACACTACCAATCAGGTAGATAGCGACTCGGAAGTTAAAGAAAATATCAATGTCGATACCCCTCCCAACAACATGGACGCTTGGGTGGTCTCATCGATAATAATAATCCTAGGGGTGGTCCTGTTGTTACTCCCTAAAATCGCCCGAAGAAAGATGCAGGCAAGGATAAAAAGATGAAAGAGCTGGAGAATAAGGTCAATGCCTTAATGTCTACTCAAGAAGTGAGGAAAACGGGTATTCCGTACCCATATCCAAGAGAGTGGGATTCAATCCCGTACCCGACGAAGTATAATCTAATTAACTTCATACCATTTGAAGGGAAAGGTTTACCCACTCAGCACCTAATTTATTTCAAGTCCTACCTGGGAGTGATCTCCGGGCATGAACCCCTAATGGTCAATCATAAGTGGGCATCCTTCGCGGGGGACCTTCGATTGGTATCGATGTCTCAAGTTGGGGAGCATCAACTACTGGGGCGACATGGAAAGCCTATTTCTCAACTTCTTCGACGATAATACTGAAGTTTTGATTGGAGCTCTTCTGGATGAGAAGCAGAAGAATGAAGAGTCAGTTGACACTTCGTCAAATGCTTCCGAATTAAGACGATGAATTGCCAAGATCTAATCACAGAGGAGTTCATACTCCAGACCTGTCATCATAATCTCTCCCTCGATGTCCTCAAAGTCATGGGGATTGTCCCCTCTGTTAGGTCCTTTGTTGTGATGATGATTTACAAACACCATTATTGGTGCTAATCGTTTATTGAGCTATATTGTAGATCATATATCATTAGAACCTTATATGGAGGATTGGATGGAAAATAAGCTATAACGACAATATCTAAGGAGGTGGAGGTAAAATGATGAAGCAAAGCTTTTAAGAGCACTATATGCATGTGAAGCTTCATCAACATAAGAGAAAATATCAAGACTCAAGCTATGTACTCATATGTGAGGGATATTTGCTATTTTATTTTTCTCTCTAGTACTTAATGTAGGCAAGTAGTTTGTTGATTACATTTGAAGCTCATGAGATAACGCACTTGCACACTTTCAAAACTCGTATTTTGGTACTTTTGCTAAAATGATGATTTTCACAAATACGAGGACCTTTTCGCAAAATTCATTTTCAACCAAGTTTGTGAAAATGTTTATAAACTATCTCCAGAGTTTTATATTTTTTGGAATTTATTTACTATTTTTTAAAGCCTGTTAAAACTCACTTTCAAAATCTAAACAGGCTGAATATCTGTTATCAGTTGACTGACCAGTCGACTGATGACATTAGTCGACTAGTGAGTCGACTGATAAAAGTACCTAGAATCATCAAAAAGTTTCTGTTTTGTTTCGATCGACTGACCAGTCGACTAATGATTTGTAGTCGACTGAAAGTGATCATCAGTCGACTAGCTGGAATTTAAATACAACGATCATCTTATTAGTCGACTGATGCTTCCTGTCAGTAGACTGATAGCAGTCTAACGGCTAGTTTTTATACAAAATTTGTTTCTCAGTTTTTAGGGGATTTTTGCTGATTCTTTAAGGTTTTGGTTGTTGTCTTCTCTCCTTACAAATACCCAACAACCCTAACTACTTTAGTACCCAAGCTTTCATTGCAAATCTCTTGTGTTTGAGTTTATTATTTTCAAAGAGCTTCAACTTTTATTTACTTCTACTATTTCAAAGCCTACATCCCAAGCTTCAATTGCAATCCCTCTCTTGCCATAGGGCTACTGTAAAGAGAGATCTTTTCTTCGATTTACTACTATTGTGAGCTTGATCTCGTGGAGATGTACTGTGTGGATGTGAGATCTCGGTGGAGATCGTTGTGTAGAAGAAGTTTTGGCTTCCAAATCGGGTGTGTAGTGGATTTCTCCTCGAGACTGGGGAGCAAGGACGCAGGTCAGTGGACTGAACCTCGTGAACATATCGCATGTCATTAATTGGCTAACTATCTCTATCCTTTCTCTCTTTTATTATCATTGGATTTTATATTTGTGTGTGGTTTGTTGGAATATCTTTTAATTGCATATTATTTGTCTATAAACCCTATTCACCCCCTCTAGGGCCTTTTAATTGGTATCAGAGTAAGGTCTCTACTGTTTGTTAGGCTTAAACCCCTTAGAGAAAAGATCTAAATGGAGGCTTCAATGAATATGCATATGCTAGAAGGACAATCCACCACTAGACCACCCCTTTTCATCGGTAACAACTTTGCCTATTGGAAAGCTAGGGTGAGAACTTATTTACAATGCATTCACCTTGATATCCTAGACATCATGAAGAAAAAAATATGTCAAGAAGCTTAGTAGTGAAATGACCAAGGATGAGAGAAACTTAGCTAACCTTAATATTAAGGCCATGAATGCACTAATTTGTTGTCTTACCCCAACGAATATAAGTGAGTCTCTACATGTGCAACCGCATACGAAATTTGGGAGAAGTTATGCATTACCCATGAGGGAACCCCCTAAGTGAAGGAGTCTAAGATTAGTTGACTCATGCATGATTATGAACTATTTAAAATGCTTCCAAGTGAATCTATTGACTTTATGTTTTCTTGGTTCACTAATATTATAAATGAATTGCATAGTCTTGACAAGGTCTTGGATAATCAAGAGATGTGCTAAAAAATTCTTCGCTCTTTGACGCCGGTTTGGGAACCTAAAGCTACATCTATCGAAGAAGCACATGATCTATCTACTCTCACTCTTGATGGACTTATTGGCAAGGTCAAGGTCCATGAGAAGAAGGTTAAGGAGAAGGAAGAAGCACCCCCAAAGGCAACCGAGGAGCCACCCTAAAAATCAAAGTCCATAGATCTCAAGGGAGAAATTGATGATTCATCCTCCTCAGATAGTGAAGATGATGTCTCTAAAGAAGTGGCACACCTCTCTAGAAGGATATCAAGACTAATCAAAATAAACAAAAATTTCAAAAATCGATCTAAGAAAAAATTTTCTCCTCGTATAGGTAAATGCTTTGAATGCAACGAACCGAGACACTTAGCTAAGGATTGTCCCAAGCTCAAGGAGTAGTATTTGAAATACAAGAAGAAGAAGGCTATGTATGTTAGTTGGGATGAGTCCGAACCAAGCGATTTGGATAGTGATGATGAGGGCGCCAAGATTGTTCTTCATGAGCGGAACATTTGTTTCATGGCTCATGAAGATGAGGTACAATCCGAAACCGAAAGTGAATCTCTTTATATGCAATGTGAATTAGAAGCGGCTTTAGAAGAATTAAATTTTGAATTTAAAAAATTAGCAAAAGAATATTCTTCATTCAAAAAATTACATGTTTCTTATGATTCTAAGTTTGAGCAATTACAATCTTCTCTTGCTCTTAAAGATGAAATGATAGGAGATCTAGACTTTGACAACAAACAATTAAGATCTAAAATTGAGATATTATAAATTAAAAACAATAGAATTAAATCTAATCATGCTTACTCTAGTCATTATCATGGTGATAGAAAATGGTATCTATCTCATGCTCCTACATACAAGAAAAAGTTTTTGTGCACATATTGTATGAAATATGGTCATATTTATACTCATTATAGGATTAAAAATAACATTGATCCTTATGAGTTAATGTGGGTACCCAAGGGTACCAAAAATACTAACACTCAAGGACCCAAAGCTTGGGTACCTAAAGGTTCTACAACTTGTTTGTATGTAGGGAATGTCACGCACAAGACATAAGGAGTTGTGGTACCTTGATAGCGGTTGCTCTCATCACATAACGGGTAATAAGAATTATTTGCAACCCTATCAAGGATTGAAGGAGGTAATGTCTCCTTTGGTGGCGGAGAGAAAGGTAAAATCATTGGAATTTATACTATTGGTAAGATACATTCTCCCGTAATTGAAGATGTATATTTTGTTAGAGGTTTAAACCATAATCTTCTTAGCATTAGTCAATTCAGTGACAAAGGCTTTGACATTATTTTTAAACCGGATAAATGTATTATTAGTAGAAATAGTAAAATCATTTTTGTTGCTTTTAGAAGATCTAATGTTTATATACTTGAGATGAACGAGCTCTTAGATCAAGATGTAAAGTGCCTTGCCGCGTTAGATGGGGATCCTTGGATTTGGCACAAGAGACTTAGACATGCTAACATGAAGCTTATATATAATCTATCCGAGAAGAATTTAGTAAGAGGGTTACCAAATCTATCTTATATTAAGGATTCTACTTGTGAGGAATGTGCCAATGATAAACAAACTAAAACTTCCTTCAAATCCATAAATGAGGTACTCACTTCTAAACCTTTGCAATTATTGCATCTTGATCTCTTTGGACCCATGCGTGTTGCCTCTTTAGGAGGCAAACACTATATTTTTGTTATTGTTGATGATTTCTCTTGTTTTACATGAGTAATTTTTCTTGCTAATAAAGATGAATGTTTTGAAGAGTTTTCTCATTTTGTAAAAAGAATTGAAAATAAAAAAGATTTAAAAATTGTTAAAATTAGAAGTGATCATGGTGAAGAATTTCAAAACAAATTCTTTAATGATTTTAATGCTGCTCGTGGTATAACACATATGTTTTTCGCTCCTAGAACACCCCAACAAAATGGTGTTGTTGAACGGAAAAATAGAACCATACAAGAGATGACATGCACAATGATAAACTCATATGATTTGCCAAAATATTTTTGGGGGAAACCGTTAATACGGCTTGCCACGTTTTAAATCTTGTTTTGATTAGACCTTCTTTTAAGAAAACTCCTTATGAACTCTTTTTTGGCAAAACTCCACATATTGGAAATTTTCATATCTTTGGTTGTAAATGCTTTATCTTAAATACTAAAGACCATCATGATAAATTTGATTTAAAAATTGATGTTGGGATATTTTTGGGATATGCTCCTAGAAGCAAGGCTTATAGAGTTTTCAACAAGCGAACACTCGTTCTTGAAGAGTCTATAAACGTTACATTTGATGAATCTAATATTGGTTTGCAAGAAAATTTACCTAGGGATGATGATGAGATTAAGGAAGGAATGGAGTTCTTGCAACTAAATGATAAATCCTCAACAAACGCACCAATTGACGGGAAGAACATAAATGAACAAACTCAAGAAGAACTCCCTAAGGCTTGGAAGTTTGCACCGGATCACCCTAAAGACCAAATTATAGGGAGTTCATCCAAAGGCGTTTTGACTCACTCAAAAGCAATGAGCGAATGTGGTAATGTAGCCTTTTTATCCCAAATAGAACCTAAACGTATTGATGGTGCTTTAAAAGATGAGTTTTGGGTTTTAGCTATGCATGAAGAATTGAATAACTTTCAAAGAAACAATGTTTGGAAATTAGTTCCTAGACCAAATAATACTTCTATTATTTGAACTAAATGGGTTTTTAGAAATAAGCTAGATGAGTTTGGCATAGTAACTAGAAATAAAGCTCGTTTAGTTGCCCAATGATACAATCAAGAGGAGGGCATAGACTATGAAACTTTTACACCGGTTATAAGATTGGAATCCATTAGGATGTTCTTAGCCTTTGCTAGTTTGAGAAATTTTAAATTATTTTAAATGGATGTCAAAAGTGCTTTCCTAAATAGTTTTATTGAAGAAGAGGTTTATGTTGAGCAACCCCCCGACTTTATTGATTCATTTTTCCAAATCATGTATACTTGGTTCAAAAAGCTTTATATGGGTTAAAACATGCTCCTAAACCTTGGTATGCTCGACTCTCAAGTTTTCTCATTGAAAATGGTTTTTCAAAAGGAACAATTGATAATACTCTTTTTGTTAGAAAACAGAAAAATAATTTTATTTTAGTTCAAATTTATGTGGATGATATTATTTTTTGTGTTACTAATGAATCTTTATGCAAGGACTTTTCTAAAGTAATGTAAGATCAATTTGAGATGAGCATGATGGGAGAGCTCACCTTCTTTCTCGGCCTCCAAGTTAAACAATCCAATGAGGGCATTTTCGTATCACAAAGCAAATATGCTAGGGAGTTGGTGAAAAAGTTTGGGATGGAAAGCTCAAAACATGCCCCAACTCTAATGAGCACCACCATCAAGTTAGATGCGTATGAAAGCGGTAAAAAGGTAGACCAAAAGCAATATCGAGGTATGATAGGTAGTATTCTTTATCTCATCGCTAGTAGGCTAGACATCATGTTTAGTGTTTGTGCATGTGCACGTTTTTAAGCTTCTCCTAAAAAATCTCATTTGGTTGTGGTTAAAAGGATTATTAAATACATTAATGGCACCTTAGAACTTGGTTTGTTTTATCCTAAAAATACATCTTTTGATCTTTGTGGTTATTGTGATGTCGACTTTGTTGGTTGTAGGGTGGACCACAAGAGTACGAGTGGTACTTGTTAATTTTTGGGTAACTCACTTATATCTTGGGCATCCAAGAAATAAAATTGTGTTGTTTTGTCCACTACGAAAGCAGAATACATTGCCGCCAGCTTATATTGTACACAACTTTTATGGATGAAACAAAATTTGGTTGATTTTGCTTTACACTTTCATGATACAAATTTTTTTTATGATAACACTAGTGCTATTAATATTTCAAAAAATTCTGTTTTGCACTATAGAACCAAACATATAGATGTACGGTATCACTTCTTGCGTGACCATGTTGAATGGAAAGATGTTTCTCTTATTTATATTGACACCAAATCTCAATTAGCAGATATCTTTACCAAACCCCTTTGTGAAGTTGATTTTTGCCGTATTAGAAATGAAGTAGGCATGTGCATCCTTTAAAAATATCTTTTTGTTTGTTTCGTTTCTTTTTTATTCTTTGCTTTACCATTGTCATATCTATATTTTCTCTTGATCCTACAATGTTAAACCATGCTTAAGCACACACGGATACCAAGAGGAGTGTAGAGGTGACAGACCGGGGTCGTCCCAATAGGAGTGGGATAGGTGGTAATGCCTAGAGGTAGGTCGTAATTCCTAACACTTGAGGGAGACACGAATAGGCCAACACTTGAGGTGCATGGTGTGGGTTTTTAGCATGCATATTATTTATTTTATCCTATTTTTTATGGTGACAAAGGGGGAGAGAAATGTCCTCATTTGTGCATATAGTAAGATGGAGCCTTATAGATAAGGAGAACAACTATCTATAAGTCAAATAATCAATTTTACTTACTCTTGCATAATGGTTGTTTGTCATTATCAAAAAGGGGGAGACTATTAGATCCTTTGTTTTGATGATGATTTACAAACACTATTATTGGTGCTAATCGTTTATTGAGCTATATTGTAGATCACATATCATTAGCATCTTATATGGAGGATTGGATGGAAAATGAGATATAACGATAATATCTAATGAGGTGAAGGCAAAGTGATGAAGCAAAGCTTTCAAGAGCACTATATGCATGAGAAGCTTCATCAACATAAGAGCAAATATCAAGACTCAAGCCATGTACTCATATGTGAGGGATATTTGCTATTTTATTTTTCTCTCTAGTACTTAATGTAGGCAAGTAGTTTGTTGATTACATTTGAAGCTCATGGGATAACACACTTGCACACTTTCAAAACTCGCATTTTAGTACTTTTGCTAAAATGATGATTTTCACAAATACGAGGACCTTTTCACAAAATTCATTTTCAACCAAGTTTGTGAAAATGTTTATAAACTATCTCCAGAGTTTTATATTTTTTGGAATTTATTTACTATTTTTTAAAGCCTGTTGAAACCCACTTTCAAAATCTAAACAGGCTGAATATCTGTTATTAGTTGACGGACCAGTCAACTGATGATATTAGTCGACTAGTGAGTCGACTGATAAAAGTGCCTGGAACCATCAAAAAGTTTTTGTTTTGTTTTGATCGACTGACCAGTCGACTGACGATTTGTCAGTCGACTGAAAGTGATCATTAGTCGACTGATGAGCTGGAATTTGAATACAACGATCAGCTCATCAGTCGACTGATGCTTCCCGTCAGTCGATTGATAACAGTCTAATGGCTAGTTTTTGTACATAATCTTTTTCTCGGTTTTTGGGGGATTTTTGCTGATTCTTTAGGATTTTGGCTATTATCTTCTCTCCCTATAAATACCCAACAACCCCAACTACTTTAGTACCCCAGCTTTCATTGTAAATCTCTTGTGTTTGAATTTATTATTTTCAAAGAGCTTCAACTTTCATTTGCTTTCACTATTTCAAAGCCTACATCCCAAGCTTCAATTGCAATCTCCTCCCTTTCCATAGGGCTACTGTAAAGAGAGAGATTTTCTTCGATTTACTACTGTTGTGAGCTTGATCTCGTGGAGATCTACTGTGTATTTGTGAGATCTCAATGGTGATCGTTGTGTAGAAGAAGTTCCGACTTTAAAACCGAGTGTGTAGTGGATTTCTCCTCGAGAGTGGGGAGCGGGGACGTAGGTCAGCGGACCGAACCTCGTGAACATATCGCATGTCATCAATTGGCCAATTATCTTTATCCCTACTCTCTTTTATTGTCATTGCATTTTATATTTGTGTGTGGTTTGTTGGTATATCTTTTAATTGCATATTATTTATCCATAAACCCTATTCACCCCCTTCCTCTAGGGCCTTTCACCCTCAACCATCTGGAATGAATTAAAACTACATGGAGAACAGGTCGAGCGCTTTCTCAGAAGAAAGAAGACCGAGAGAAGCTAACTGACAACACCTGTGGTTGCTATTGATGTTAATCAAACGTCACAACAACAACCTCACAAACAGTGAAGGACTCCTAATCCAAGGTTCCAGAAGGAGTATTCTTTTAAAGATGATAAAGTTCTAACCATCTTGAAGTACCTCCTTGCCAATGATAAAATCGAGCTACCACCTATTAAAGATCAGGAGGAGGCTAAGAGGATTATAGATCCAAAATATTATGCATATCACAGGAGAGTTCTTCATCCCACCAGGTTTGCTTCAACCTAAAAAATAAAATCCAAGCCTTAATTGACTCCAGCGTCATAATGGAAAAACAAGCAAAATAAAGACGACCTATCCTCGACATGTATATGAGGTTAAACTGCTCCTCCCTTTTACTTCAACAGGTATATGAGTATAAACTATTTCCCCAACCTCCAACGAGTATAAGAGTATAAACTGCTTCTCCCTTTACTCTAATGGGTATACAAGTATAAACTGTTTCCCAAACCTCCGACTGGTATACGAGGCTAAATTGTTCTCTACCTTTGACAGAAAGCTCCTAAAGACTATTACACATAATATTCTTAAGGATAACCCGGCAACATGGTCGAATACAATTAGATTCAAGTTCGCCAAAGAGTTGGGGGTGGAATACCTTAATGCATTCTAATGGGAAGTTCCTGGAGAATACTACACAGTGTATTCTTAAGGATAACCCAAAACCAATTGATTCTTAATCATGATAAAAAATAATTAAGAACCCCTCACTGTGGCTATTTAATCATTTCCAAGATGATTAAAACCCTCCCACTATGACTCCTAGAGAACTCTTTCGTCGAGACGAGATTCAATGACTTCATCATGTTAATTTTTCCTCGTGAAACCACCACTGTGTAATTGTGAAGTGCTTGATGATTCACGGTTCTCCATCATGAAATCCCTCACTGATCAAATCAATTGACGATAGGTCCATAAAATTCTTCATGATTACATCCACTCAAACTCCTGATGTGTATGTGTACTCAACACTTCCATTGTTAGAATCCAGACATAGTATTGAAAATTTCAATCTCCCTCGTGTTAAAGTCCTTGCAACTTAACAGTAGAAATTCCCACTGTATTGATAGAGTGATCTGTACAAATTAGCACTCCCACCGTTATTTGTACCACCCCACTCTCACTCGGTCAAACCTTTAAATAGTTAGGACCACAACCAAAATCCCCTCTCGATTCCTTCCATGAATGAGATGTCCGCTTCCAAATTGGACGATTAAACCTTTAAATAGTTAGGGTCATTCCAATCCTATTTGGTCAAACATTTAAACAGTTAGGACCATAACCAAAATCCCCTCTCGATTCCTTCCATGAATGAGAGGTCCACAAAAAATTAAACGATCAAACTTTTAAATAGTTAGGATCGTCTCAAACTCCCATCTTGGTCAAACCGTTAAATAGTTAGGACCAAAGCCAAAATCTCCTCTCGATTCCTTCCACGAATGAGAGGTCCATAAAAAATTGAACGATCAAACCTTTAAATAGTTAGGGCCGTCTAAAAATTCCTTCTTGGTTAAACCTTTAAACAGTTAGGACCATAACTGAAGTTCCCTTTTGATAAATGAGAGATCTCGAGCCACATCGAGCGATCAAATCTTTAAATAGTCAGGGTTGTCTCAAAATCCCTTCTTGGTTAAACCTTTAATCAGTTAGGACCATAACTGGAGTTCCCTTTCAATAAATGAGAGATCTCCACCCATATCGAGCAATCAAACCTTTAAACAGTAAGGGTCGTCTTAACTCCACTTTGGTCAAACCTTTAAATAGTTAGGGCCAAAGTTAGAATTTCAACTCAATAAACGAGAAATCCCCCTTTAGATTGGATAACCAAGCCTTTAAACATTTAGGGTTATATAAATCTTTTTCGATTCTCGGAGTGGAGATCTCACTCTTAGTTTCACCCTTCAGATTCTTAAAGCGGAGATCCCACTTTGAATTTCTTTTGCACCTGGAGATAGAATATAAAATTCTTTCTCTCTAACACAGGGTTCGTCTTTGCCCCAAGAGAAGATACCACTTTCTAACACCAAAATCCGTGCCTTACACGCTTGGAAAATTTTATCTCGAATCCTAAGTAGAGATAAGTCTACGCCTAACACGTGTTGTTGGTTAGTCCTTTACCATAAAAAGGACAAGCCCACATATTCAACATCGTGGTAGGTTGTTATTAATAACACCATAATCTATGCCTTATACGCATGGGAATTTTATCTTGAACCCTAAGTAGAGGTAAGTCAACACCTAACACGCGTTGTCGGTTAGTCTATTTATGTGAAATTGACAAAAGCCTACGTATTCGTGGCAAACCGTTATTAATAATATCATAATCCATGTCTTACGCTGATATGAGTCGCCGTGCGAGCACCCTTTGGTCGTGGAATTACCAAAAGCTGGATTGAGAAGAAGACAACTAAACACAAGAACAATTCAGTATGGTGAAGGAAAATACCTTCTCTAGATTATGAAGAATCAATTATTACAAATCTCTCCCTCACAATCTCACTAGAATCAAGAACAACCTCTCAATCCTCTCTAAACCCTAATCTCTCTTGATTAGAATCTCTCTTAATTACCTCTGATTGTTTTAAACCCTAAAACAATCCCTTATATAGGTGTACAAACGAGTGTGGAAAAGTGGTAAATAACCAAGCCCAAACAGGAAAACGCGTAAATAGAGTCCTTAATGAATCTAGAAAGCTCCGATGAGTCAACCCATGAATAGTTATGAGTCGACTCATGACCTCATATGAGTCGACTCATAACTAATGAGTCGACTGGTCAGAGACTTTTTGCTAACAGGGCTTGAGTCGACTCATGACAGGTATGAGTCGACTCAACCTGATGAGTCGACTCATGTACATGTATGAGTCGACTCATAGGCTGAAATCTAGATTCTTCGAATCTGCTGCTCGTTGTCTCGTTCCACGCTTCCACCTGCGTTCTACTATACTGTTTTACACCCATATTCTCATGCTATCATGAGAATCATCTATTCTCAAGCTCCCATGAGGATCACTAATCTCCCAAGAGAAGATACACCTGTATCATAGGTCCCCTCTTTAGGAACTTAAAGTCCCGTTCAAGTTAGAACTTTTGCTGAGGAAACTCTCGAGCTCCTCCATCTTTTCTGCACCATCTGGCCTTGCAAGGAATCTAGTCTCGACGTCCAATCAGAAACAACTCATTCGTCCCGCGTCTTGTCATAGTCACCGTTCGCTCTAAGTTACAATTCTTTGTCGATGGATCTTCTGGAAGTCTAATGCACAGCGAGACAAACTTCTTGCTTTTATTCACTAGTCTCTTCGCTCGTGTCACCGTCCCCAAGTTTGTCTCCCTCAGAAGAGATGCCAAACGAAATATGAACTTTTCACCATCTTTAGTGAAGGTGTACTTCTGAACCCGCCTCTCGTAGATCGCATACCTATCCTATAAGTACGGATTGCCCAGTATAATTTGAAAAACATCGAATGGAATGACTCCGCACGTGACCTCGTCAATATACGACTCGTGGAGTGTAAATCTGACAGTGTATTGATCAACTACACTCAGTTTCTCCTCATTCTGGATCCATCCCAATGGATAGGGCTTCGGATGCTTGACTGTCTTCAAACCCAGCTTTTGAACCAATGCTTCGGATATCAAATTCTTCTCGCTGCCTGAATCAACAATGGCATCAACAAAACTAGTCTTCACTTGCATCTTAAGAGCAAAGAGCTACTCCCTCGGGTCTTCGTCCTCTTTCGTGGCCTGTTTTCCTGCCATAAGGTTGAGACTATTATTGGGCTCTGTCATCCCAGGAACTTCCTTCGGACCCTATGCTATCACGTATGCCTTTTTCTCCTCCTTCTTCTTCAAGCCTCTTGACTTTAGATGAGGATACTTCTCCCAGCATCGATCAGCTATGTGCCCTGTCTTCTCGCAGTGACTACAAATCAGCCATGTTTTCCCTAGATCACCCTTCTGCCTCTCTTCCTTAGATTGAGAACCACTAGACTCGCCTCCCGTCTGCTTGGAGTCTCCCTTAACCTCGTTGCCCTTCTTTTGCTTGCCCTCGAGGGCAATAGCCTTCACGCTTTCCTCTGCAATTGATTCCACCGTGAATATCTTCATCTCCTTTCGGATGTAATCACTCAATCCCGCTATATACTTTATAAACACGGAATATTCCTCTGTCGTAATGTTGAGAACCATCGCCTGTTGCTGGAACTCCATGGTGTATTCTTGAATGATTTGATTGACTCTTGGGCGCAAGCCGTACCACTTGTACCATCGCTCCTCAAGGAATTCCACTACGTAGAATTGCTTCCTCGGTAACTCCTTGAACTTGTTCCACAACACCGCCTTCTTCTCCTGCTTGTAGTAGGATTTTCACCACATCAACGCATGTCCTGAAAGCTTCAAAGTCGCGAACACAATCTTCTCTTTTGATGAATAGCCATAGAGAGTAAAATACGTCTCCATCCGCTCGATCCAATCATCAAGCCTCTCGACGTCAACAAGATACAAGTTTCCGTGTAAGCACATTTGATTGCGGAATTATTAAAGGTGGATTGAGGAGAAAACAATAAGAACACAAGAATAACTCAGGTTTTGGGCGAAGGAAAATACCTTCTGTAGATTATGAGTATGCAATTTACAATCTCTCACAATCTCACTCTAGAATTAAAGAACAAGCTCTCCAAATCTCAATTACAATTTAATCTCTCCTGATTAAACTCTCTGATTATTTTAAACCCTAATACAATCCCTTATATAGGTGTACAAATGAGGGTGGTAAAGTGGTAAATAACCTAGCCCAACCCAAACAGGAAAACACGTAAATAGAGTCCTTAACAAATCTGGAAAACTCCGATGAGTCGACTCATGAACAGTTATGAGTCGACTCATGACCTCATATGAGTCGAATCATAACTGATGAGTCGACTGGTTAGAGACTTTTGCTAACATGGTTTGATTTCGTGAGTCGACTCATGACAGTCATGAGTCGACTCAACCTGATGAGTTGACTCATGTACATGTATGAGTCAACTCACGAGCTGAAAACTGGATTCTTCGAATCTGCTGCTCGTCGTCTCGTTCCACGCTTCCTCCCGCGTTCCACTATACTATTTTACACCCCTATTCTCATGCTATTATGAGAATCATCTATCCTCAAGCTCCCATGTGGATCGCTAAGTTCCAAAGAGAATATACACCCGTATCATGGGTCCCCTTTTTAAGAACTTGAAGTCTCGTTCAAGTTAGAACTTTTGCTGAGAAAACTCTCGAGCTCCTCCATCTTTTCTGCACCATCTGGCCTTGCTAGGAATCCGGTCTCAACATCCGATCAGAAATAACTCATTTATCCCGCGTCTCGTCATAGTCACCGTTCGCTCTAAGTTGCAATCCTTCGTCGATGGCTCTTCTAAAAGTCTAATGCACAGCGAGACAAACTTCTTTCTTGTATTCACTAGCCTCTTCGCTCGTGTCACCGTCCCCAAGCTTGTCTCTCTCGAAAGAGATGCCGAACGAAATATGAACCTTTCACCACCTTTGGTGAAGGTGTACTTCTGAGTCCGCCTCTCGTAGATCGCATATCTATCCCATAAGTACGGATTGCCCAGTATAATCTGACAAACATCCAATAGAACGACGTCACATGTGACCTCGTTAATATACGACTCGTGGAGCGCAAATCTGACAGTGCATTGATCAACTACACTCAGACCCGTCTCCTTCTGAATCCACCCTAATGGATAGGGCTTCGAATGTTTGACTGTCTTCAGACCCAGTTTCTGAACCAAGCCTTCGGATATTAAATTCTTCTTGTTGCCCGAATCAAAAATGGCATCAACCAAACTGGTCTTCACTTGCAACTTAAGAATAAAGAGATGCTCCCTCAGGTCTTCGTCCTCTTTCGTGGCCTGTTTTCCCACCATAAGGTTTAGATTGTTATTGGGCTCTGTCATCCCAGGAATTTCCTTTGGACCTTGAGCTATCATGTATGCCTTTTTCTCCTCCTTCCTCTTCAACCCTCTTGGCTTCAGATGAGTATACTTCTCCTAGCATCGATTAGTTTCGTGTCATGTCTTCTCGCAGTGACCAAAAATCAGCCCTGCTTTTCCTAGATCACCCTTCTTTTTCTCTTCCTTAGATTGAGAACCACTAGACTCGCCTCCCGTCTATTTGGAGTCTCCCTTAGCCTCGTTGCCCTTTTTTTTCTTGCCCTCAAGGGCAATAACCTTCACGCTCGCCTCTGCAATCGTCTCGACTGTGAACAGCTTCATCTCCTTCCGGATATAGTCATTCAGCCCCGCCATGTACTTCATGAAGATGGAGTACTCGTCTGTTGTGATGTTTAGAACCATCGCCTGCTGCTGGAACTCCGTCGTGTACTCTTGAACAGTCTGATTGAACCTTTGGCGCAAGCCGTACCACTTGTACCAACGCTCCTCAAGGAACCCCACCGGATAGAACTGCTTCGTAAGTAGCTCCTTGAATTTGTTCCACGCCGCCACCTTCTTTTCCTATTTGCAATAGGACTTCCACCACGTCAACGCATGCCCCGAAAGCTTCAACGTCGCGAACACGATCTTCTCCCTGGATGAATATCCATAGAGAGTGAAGTACATATCCATACGCTCAATCCAATCATCGAGCTTCTCCACATTGACACTTCCATCATAGACAGGGATCTCCACCTTGAAGTAAATCTTCAGGTTCTGGTAAGAATTCTTACCCCCTTGATGTAATGCAGCCTTAACGGTCTCCTCCTCCTCGTCGGAGCCTGAAAGCTCGCTCTCTCCACCGGACTCGATAGGTTTCTTCTTAGATTTAGAAGAAGATTCTCCCTTTTCGTTCCCTCCATGGATAAGACCGACGAGTTTTGTGAGCGTCGATCCTATCGTCTCGATCTGCTTCTCCAATGCATCAATCCTCGTTGAATTATCTGCTTCAGACATCTTCTCATTCCTTAAATCCTAAACTCCTTCCAATGAAATAAGGATCTCGCCAAGCTTCTTGTATTAGGATCGAGTAAGGACCATACACAGGATACCCCTTCACCGGATCTGACTGCTCTTATACTAACTTGATACGAGTTACCGTGCGAGCACATTTGATCGCAGAATTATTAAAGGTGGATTGAGGAGAAAACAATAAGAACACAAGAATAACTCAGGTTTTAGGCGAAGGAAAATACCTTCTCTAGATTATGAGTATGCAATTTATAATCTCTCACAATCTCACTCTAGAATTTAAGAACAAGCTCTCCAAACTCAATTACAATTTAATCTCTCCTGATTAAACTCTCTGATTGTTTTAAACCCTAAAATAATCTCTTATATAGGTGTACAAACGAGGGTGGCAAAGTGGTAAATAACCAAGCCCAACCCAAACAGGAAAACGCGTAAATAGAGTCCTTAACGAATTTGAAAAACTTCGATGAGTCGACTCATGAACAGTTATGAGTCGACTCATGACCTCATATGAGTCGACTCATAACTGATGAGTCGACTGGTCAGAGACTTTTGCTAATAGGGCTTGATTTTGTGAGTCGACTCATGATAGTCATAAGTCGACTCAACCTGATGAGTCGACTCATGTACATGTATGAGTCGATTCACGAGCTAAAAACTAGATTCTTCGAATCTGCTACTCGTCGTCTCGTTCCACGCTTTCTCCCGCGTTCCACTATACTGTTTTACACCCCTATTCTCATGCTATTATGAGAACCATCTATCCTCAAGCTTTAAAGTCAATCTTCAGGTCCTTATAAGAATTCTTACTCTCTTGATACAACGCGGCCTTAACGGTCTCGTCCTCCTCGTCGGAGCCTGAAAGCTCTCTCTCTCCACTGGACTCGATAGGTTTCTTCTTAGACTTAGAAGAAGATTCCCCCTTTTCGTTCCCTCCTTGGATAAGACAGACGAGTTTTGTGATCGTCGACCCTATCGTCTCGATCTGCTTCTCCAATGCATCAATCCTCGCTGAATTCTCCTTTAGCTATCTTCTTCCTCCTTAAAACCGGGACTCCTTCCAATGAAATAAGAATCTCGCCAATCTTCTTGTATTACGATCGAGTCAGGACCATACATAGGATGCCCCTTCATCGGATCTGATTGCTCTATACCAACTTGATACAAGTCACCGTGTGAGCACCCTTTGGTCGCGGAATTACCAAAAGGTGGGTTAAGAAGAAGACAACTAAACACAAGAACAATTCAGTATGACGAAGAAAAATACCTTCTCTAGATTATGAAGAATCAATTATTATAAATCTCTCCCTCACAATCTCACTAGAATCGAGAACAACCTCTTAATCCTCTCTAAACCCTAATCTCTCTTGATTAGAATCTCTCTTAATTACCTCTGATTGTTTTAAACCCTAAAACAATCCCTTATATAGGTGTACAAATAAGGGTGGCAAAGTGGTAAATAACCAAGCCTAACCCAAATAGGAAAACACGTAAATAGAATCCTTAACGAATTTGGAAAGCTCCGATGAGTCGACTCATGAACAGTTATGAGCCGACTCATGACCTCATATAAGTCAACTCATAACTGATGAGTCGACTGATCAGAGACTTTTTGCTAACAGGGCTTGAGTTCTTTAGTCGACTCATGACAGGTATGAATCGACTCAACCTGATGAGTTGACTCATGTACATGTATGAGTCGACTCACAGACTAAAATCTGGATTTTTCAAATCTGCTGCTCGTCGTCTCATTTTACGCTTCCACCTACATTCCACTGTACTGTTTTACACCCCTATTCTCATGCTATCATGAGAATCATCTATCCTCAAGCTCCCATGAGGATCGCTAAGCTCCTGAAGAGAAGATACACCCGTATCATACACGCATGGAGAATTTTATCTCAAACCATAAGTAGAGATAAGTCCATGCCTAACACGTATTGCCGGTTAGTCTATTTTCGTGAAATTGACAAAGCCTATGCATCAAGTCTAAGAGAATTCATTCTTTTAGCACAACATTACATATGAAACGGGTTTAAATAATTCATATGCTAGCCCGATTCAAACAGTGATCGGTTAAAGCTCATCAAATCTGTTGATGGTTGAGGGTTTAGCAAAAATCCTATGCACATTGCCGGGTAACCTATTCCCATAAGAATGGTGAAGTCTACGTATTCAATATCGTAGTATCAAGTCAAAGAGAGTTCATTTTTTTAGCACAACGTCACAAGCGGAACGAACTTAAACAATCCGCATACTAGCCTGACTCAAATGATAGTCAATAAAGGCCCGTCAAACCCGTTTATAGCTGCGGGTATTGCCAAAAATCCTATAAGTATATTGGTTATTTATTCTAAATAAAATGAGTAAACGTAATAAGGTACAAAAGTCACTGATGCACCAACTTTACCAATTGGTCTCATGACTTGAATACCCAGGAGAACATCAATTTCATGTGAAGTTTCCACAAAGGTCATTGGACGCATTCGCACTGGTAGCCATATCAGCTCCAATAGCTGGTCCTACAACCAAAACTCCCCTATGGTTAAGCAAATAACTAGCGGGACGTAATGGTAAGATCCATACCTACAGATAAACCAATATTAACGGTTAGTCCTGCAACCTCTACATTTGGGCCTGTCACGCGTTACAATGTCGGTCAAGCTTAAACTATGTAGACTCCAGTTAATGTATGAGTATAAACGATGTTCACACCGGTTAACATGTTACAGCACAAGTCAATGCCTGTTAACACGTTGTAATGAAGGTCAACGTCGGTCAACGTATTACAACGAAGGTCAAATGCTGGTCAACGCATTACAATGAAGGTCGAAGACGGTCAACGCGTCGATAATTTCACCAAAATAAGGCTCAAGATAATTCTCAATTCCAAATTAACCATGGGGAGCTCAATCGTGATTCAGATATAAACTCCCGATGAAGATGATCAATTCAATGTCGATTCAATGATACGAGCTAATTCAGATATCAACACGACAGTCTCAGTTCAAGATTTTAACAACGGTCAGATGATAAACGCAGCACCAAAAGAATTTTAGCTATTCGGTAAAATACTGAATAGACCGAAAGCTAAAGAAGTCAACGAATTGAAGGTTGGGTGTATCATATCCAAAGTATTACATGCTCCTCTATAAAAGAATGAGACTAAAATACTTTGGAGAGGGTATCTGTAGACATCAAAAATTGCCTATAGGTTTCCATACATAGCTTAAAATGAAGAGAAGGTGATGAACGCCATTATCCAAGTCAAAAGAGGATTATCCGATACCGTGAAGAAAAAAGCGAGTTGGCAAAACATTCAAGTCAAAGAATGTCGAAACGTGTGCAAAACGACTAAACAAGACCAAAATTGGGAAATCATAAAGACCTAGCCACTTCGAGAAGAGTAGTAATCTCACTTCGTTGAGATTATTCGAAGCAAGAGCATTGAACTTTCGTTCTGTCAACCGAATCTGATCCGCAACAGTCCACGGATAAAAGCATCTCTAATATAGGTAAAGATCTCACGCAAACAACGGGTGATAAACGTCATATGCGTGTGTTTCTAGAGAGTTGTATTTTTTTATTGTGTAAGAAAGTCTTATAAAAAGACAAATTTTACTTTGAATCTGTAATCGATAAACAATTGTAATAGATTCAGCAATGAAAATAACTTTCAACGCAAATAACGACTCCCCAAAAACAAATAAATATCCATATGTACACTTTCTGTTATCGAGATCACATGTCATATCTGCATCTGTATAGCCTTCTAGAATTGGTTTGAAGCTGCCAAGTGTCAAGCACAACCTTGAACTGCCTTTTAATTATCAGAGAATCTACTTCACTGCTTCCTAGTGTTCTCTTTCAGGCTTTGACATATACCTGCACACAATTCCAACTGCATGAGCAAAGTTGGGCCGTGTGCATATCATAACATACATCAGACTCCCAAACACAGAGGTGTATGAGACATCCGCCATTACTTTCTTTGCTTCTTCATTTGTTAGATAATTTCTCTTGCTGAGCTTAAAGTGATTTGCATGAGACGTGCTAAGAACCTTATCACCTTTCATGTTGAATCATTCAACATACTTTTCTTGAGATAGCCATAATTTATTTGCTTTCCTATCTCGATCAATCTGCAAGCATAGGATCTGTCGTACTGACCCTAAATCCTTCATGTCAAAGGACTTAGATAATTCCTCCTTCAATGCTCGAATCATCATTCCATCATGTCCAACTATGAACATGTTGTAGGTTGTCTAAAAATTACAATAGATAGTTAATTCCCATCAAACACCAATGATGGAAGTTACAATTCGACGGCTTCCAGAAGGCTATAATTTGAAGACTTTCACATAAATCGATGAACGTTACAATTTGATGACCTTCCTAACACCAATGATGGAAGTCATAATTCGACGGCTTCCAGAAGACTACAATTTGAAGACTTTCACATAAATCGATGAACATTACAATTTGATGACCTTCCTAACAACTGATAAAAGCTCTAATCAATAGCCTTCATAATCAACATCGGGAGTTATAATCTGATGACTCTCATATTTTTAAGGAGTCAATATGAAGATTACAAGATGACGATCTTTGCAACGCTCTAGCAAAAGAGACTACAAATTGATGGTCTCTTCAAATCAAGATGTAGAGCTCGCCTCTACATCTCAGACTCAAAACACAGAGGTCCTCCCTGGATTACAACCTCAAAACACAGAGGCCATCCCTGTGTTACACCATCAAAACGCAGAGGTCAACCCTATATTACAACATCAAAACGTAAAGGACATGCCCGCGTTTCAGAGTCAAAACACAGAGGCCATCCCCAGCATTCAAGCCAAGATGAAGAGTTCGCGGACTCAAAATGTAGAGTACATGCAGAGCCCAACTCTGCATCCCAGGTCCAAAATGTGGAGTTCATCTCTGTGTCCTAACTCTGCGTTTCAGATTTACAACGCTATCCGAACACTGCTTTTTCAGCCTAAAATAGGTCTAACTCTGTGTTTCAAGTTTAAAACACAGAGTTCGGGCCCAGAACGCTATTTTCGACGTTTGACTCGTTCAAACACGAGCTGAACGGTTTCAAGAACCATTTCCCCCCCACATTTGGACGGATTTCTGCCCCACTTAGGAACGGATTAAGGGGGCGGTTACACCCCACTCAGTCCTACTTAGGAGCGAATTAAGGGGACGGTTACACCACTTAATCCCCTATAAATAGGGGCAAACTTAATTGAGTTTGGAGGCTTTGGCTTGGCAGCAACGAGGAGATCTTGGCCTGGCTTTTTGGGGGAATTGCTAGAGCTTTAGAGATCGGAAACAGGAGCTTTCTTCATCCTTGGCTTACAAACCGATTTCGGTTAAAATCAACTCTTTCATAGAGTTTGAAACTCATTCAGAGTTATCAACTCGTTCAAAGTTCTAAAACTTTCTTTGCAAATTCTTCATATCATCAAATCGTGAGGAGAAGACTACATTCTAGTGAAACAAGATGTTCAGATTGTCAACGAGAAGCAAACTCGACGCGAGCATTCGAGGGTGGCATCTCATCGCCACCGTGAAGAACCCAATTTTAAACAAAGGGGAGGATTTGCATCAATTCTCTTCTCTTTTGTAATCAGGAAATCCAAATTGTAATCGAGATTGAGAGAATAAAATATTTAATTCTTTCATTGTCTTATTACAAATTTTTCACAAACAAAAGATAACGACTCCGCTGAGGACTAGCTTCTCTGATGAACAAGTGGTGGCGCAATCCGGCATCAAGCTCACCGGAACGACCGTCAAACTCTGATTATCAAGTTTGATCAAGCCAAGTATGAGGAGTTACTCTCCGTCGGATCCCTTAGCCCCAAGACTATGTGCAAGATCCACAAAGTCTTCAAGGAGACTCAAGCTCCAATTGTTGCTCCTATGCTGAAGGAAGCCCTCTCCTTTCACCAAGATTGCTCGAACAGTCCCTCCTCCGAAGGAGTGAGCTCAGCTTATGCCAAACGCAGCCCTTAGTGGCGCGTTGCACAATCAAAACGTCGCCTTCAGGGGCGCGTTCCACAAACTAAACATAACTCTTAGGAGTACGTTCCAGAAACTGAACACAACTCTCAGGAGTGCATTCCAGAACCTAAATGCAACTCTCAAGAGTGCATTCCAGAATCAAAATACATATTTCAAGACTACGTTTCGTCAGCAAAATAGAGACCTCAGGACTGTGTTTTACTAGCAACGCCTGGAACTCAGGCATGTGTTCGGGTAACGAAATCTAATACAGAATCTGGTATATACCATGGAGCTTCGGGGTGGAGCTTCGGGGTGCTACCCCGAACCCTGCCGACGGGTAGTCTACCCCCTCGGACCCCCTAGATAGGGGCGCACCGCCCCTTAGATCCCCCGCTCACTGACCGGTTAGCGAGACCCCCGAATACTCTACGTAGCGTGACTAGATTGAGGGGCGGATATAAGAAGTTCATGGATTCAAGTTATCTCAACTAGATTCATGTTTATAAGGAGCCAGTCCCGTCCAATCATAGACTGGAGGGTCCAATTCAAACCTCACGATCAACGAGTAACTCTTTTTGAGTCTTTGCAACAGATTTGAGAGTGTTCATATCAAGAAAAAGATCTCTAACAGTCAACCCCTCCCCTCATGAACTTGTTAATCCTTTTTCGACCGGTTAGCGAGACCCCCGAATACTCTACGTAGCGTGACTAGATTGAGGGGCGGATATAAGAAGTTCATGGATTCAAGTTATCTCAACTAGATTCATGTTCATAAGGAGCCAGTCCCGTCCAATCATAGACTGGGGGGTCCAATTCAAACCTCACGATCAACGAGTAACTCTTTTTGAGTCTTTGCAACAGATTTGAGAGTGTTCATATCAAGAAAAAGATCTCTAATAGTCAACCCCTCCCCTCATGAACTTGTTAATCCTTTTTCAACCAGAATAGCAAGTTTTCATTATAAAATCCCCAGCGGATTAAAAATTTTCTAGAATTATCCTAGTGATAATAAAGAAAATTTCTGAATTTTACTCTAAGTAAAAATTCATGCCAGGTTAATACTACACCTCTGACTCTTCTAACTTTCTTTCAGTGTTTAAGTAATACAGGAAGAAACAAAGACAAAGTCTACATATTCAATATTGTAGCCAGTGATTATCATTAAATTAATAATTTCTGAATCCATACCTCGCATGTATAGGGAATTTTGTCTCGAATCCTAAGTACGGATAAGTCAACGCCTAATACGCGTTGTTGGGTAGTCTTTGACCGTAAAAAGGACAAAAGTCCACGTATTCAACATCGTGGTAGGTCGTTATTAATAACGTCAAAATCCTTGTCGTACACGCATGTGGGACTTTATCTTGATTCCTAAATAGAGATAAATTTGTACCTCACATATGCTGTCGGGTGGTCCGTTCCCGCGAAAATGACCAAGTCTATGTATTCAACATTGTAGCACCAAAAATCCATGTCTTTCACGCATGGGAAACTTTATCTTGATACCTAATTAGAGATAAGTCTGCATCTAACACATGTTGTCGGGTAACCTATTCCCACAATAATGGCGAAGTCTAGGTATTCAACATCGTAGCATCAAAAGTCCATGCCTTTCACGCATCGGGGACTTTATCTTGATCCATAATTAGAGATCAATCTGCATCTAACACATGTTTCCAGGTAACCTATTCCCGCAATAATGATAAAGCCTACGTATTTAATATCATGACAGGTCGTTATTAATAATGCTAAAATCCATGCCTTACACGTACGGGGAGCTTTATCTCAAATCCTAAGTAGGTATAAGCCTACACCTAACACGCGTTATCGGTTAATCTTTTGTCGTGAAAAAGACACCAAAATCCATGCCTCACATGCATGGGGCACTTTATCTTGATCCCAAATTAGAGATAAGTCTATGCCTAACACGCGTTACCGGTTAGTATTTTTTTTGTAAAAATGATAAAGTCTATATATTCAAAATTATAGCATCAAGTTTAAGAGGGTTCATTCTCTTAGCACATTATTACATGTGGAACGAACTTAGCTAATCCACATGCTAGCCCAACTCGAACGGTAGTCAGTAAAGGCTTATCAAATCCATTGATGGCTGAGGGTTTGTCAAAAATCTTATACATGTTTGTAGGCCCATCAGCTTAATGGATGTGAGCCAAGACATGAAACGAATGAACTAAAGATAAGTCTCAAAGACTTAGTAAAAAATGCATGAAAGTCACCTTTGCGTCTTAAGTTCAAAACGCAAGGGTCCACCCCCGCATTCCAGAAGTAGGATTATGACGCATACCTTCATAATGGTCCTGCGTGGCAAATCCCTTCAACCAAGATGCCTTTAAAACGGGTGCAGAGAATAACTCCTTTGTGACAAGGAATCAACAGCTCCAAGATTAGAGTTGAGATCCAAAGTATTCCGAAAATTCGTCTCAGTCAACCGCGAACTCTTAAAAATTTTAGAGGGGGTTCTGTAGGCTGTCTAAAAATTACAACAGATAGCTAATTTCTATCAAACACCAATGATGGAAGTTACAATTCAACGGCTTCCAGAAGGCTATAATTTGAAGACTTTCATATAGATCAATGAAGGTTACAATCTGATGACATTCACAACAACTGATGAAAGTTCTAATCAACAGCCTTCATAATTAACATCGGAAGTTACAATTTGACGACTCTCATATTTTTAAGGAGTCAAGATGAAGATTACAAGATGATTGTCTTTGCAACGCTCTAGCAAAAGAGACTACAAATTGACGGTCTCTTCAAATCAAGACGCAAAGCTCGCCTCTGCGTCTCAGACTCAAAATGCCGAGGTCCTCCCTACATTACAACCTTAAAACGCAGAGGTCATCCATGTGTTACACCATCAAAATGCAGAGATCATCCCTGTGTTACAACATCAAAACACATAGGTCATGCCCCCGTTTCAGAGTCAAAACACAGAGGCCATCCCCAACATTCAAGTCCAGACGCAGAGTTCGTGGACTCAAAATACAGAGTTCATGCAGAGCCCAACTCTGCATCACAGGTCCAAAACGCGAAGTTTATCTCTGCGTCTCAACTCTGCGTTTCAGATTTACAACGCTATGCGAACACTGCTTTTTCAGTCTAAAATAGGCCCAACTCTGCGTTTCAAGTCTAAAATGTAGAGTTCGGGCTAGAACGTTATTTTTGACGTTTGAATCGTTTAAACACGAGCTGAACGGTTTCAGGAACTATTTTTTCCCCCACATGTGGAGGGATTTCTGCCTCACTTAGGAGCAGATTAAGGGGGCGGTTGCACCTCTCTTAGCCCCACTTAGGAGCGAATTAAGGGGACAGTTACACACCTTAATATCCTATAAATAGGGGTAAACTCAACTGAGTTCGGAGGCTTCGGCTTGACAGCAAAGATGAGATCTTGGGCTGGCTTTTTAGGGGAATTGTTGTAGCTTTGGAGATCGTAAATAGGAGCTTTCTTCATCCTTGGCTTACAAACCGATTTCGGTTAAAATTAACTCTTTCATAGAGTTTCAAAGTCGTTCAGAGTTATCAACTCGTTTAGAGTTCTAAAACTTTCTTTGCAAGTTCTCCATAGCATCAAATCGTGAGGAGAAGACCACGTTCCAGTGAAATAAGATGTTCGGATCGTCAACAAGAAGCAAACTCGACGCGAGCATTCGAGGGAGGCATCTCATCGCCACCGTGAAGAACCCAGTTTTAAATAAAGGGGAGGATTTGCATCAATTCTCTTCTCTTTTGTAATTAGGAAATCCAAATTGTAATTGAGATTGAGAGAATAAAACATTCAATTCTTTCATTATCTTATTGCAAATTTTCCACAAACACATGTCGTCAACATAAAGTAAAAGAATGATGAAGTTACATTCAGAGAACTTTTGCGTATAGACATACAAATCTACAATTGTACACATGTACCAATGACCCGTCATAAATGAGTCAAACTTATTGCACCATGTCGTGGTGTCTATTTGAGCCTATAAAGACTCTTCTTCAGCTTGCAGTCGATATCCTCCTTGCTTTTTACTTTGAATTCCTCTGGTTGCATCATTTAAATCTCCTCCTTCCAATCACCATGGAGGAATGTATTATTCACATTAAGTTTTTCTAACTTGAGATCTTGGCTCGTTGTGAGACTGAGAACTATCATGATAGACGTCATCTTTACATTGAGAGAGAACATCTTGAGCCAAAACCAACTTCTCTCTTCTATCGAAAACTATTAAGGACCGACTGCGCTTTGTACTTCAGCGTATTTTCTCCGTCTTTCTTCAATTTGAAAACCCACTTTTTTATAGATTTGTTTGCCCTTACGAAGTCTCACCAACTCATAAGAATCATTCTTAAGTAAGAAATTCATATCTTCTTGAATTGCCTGAATCCAGTGGTCTTTGTCTCTATGAGATTAGGTCTACTAAAAACACTCAGGCTCCCCCTCATTAGTAACTAAAATGTATTCACCAGAGGGATATCTTATAGATAGTTGATAGACTCTCTCGGACCTTCTGAGCTGAGGCCCTTCGCCTTCTTGAGAAGTTGGTTCTTCATTTTCATTAGCTTCACTATCATCACCATTATCATCAGTATTGTCCATCTCTAGCATGTCTTGCATGTGATCGTGCACATCTTCCCCTGCCGTAACATCCTCTAGTAGGAAAGGAACTATCGTGGGAATAGAATCTCCATCAACCTCACTATCTAACTTCTCATTGATTGTTTGGCCTTCTTGAAAAACCACATCTCTGCGTCCAATAACTCTTTTCTTTATAGGATCCCATAACATCTACCCGGATTCTTCATCTTCATAGCCGATAAAGATACATGGAATTGCCTTGTCATCAAGGTTTGATCTCTGCTCTTTTGGAACATATGCAAAAGCTTTGCACCCAAACACCTTCAAATGAGAGTAAGAGACATTTTTCTTTGTCCATACTCTCTCTTGAACATCATACGATAAAGAAGTTGATGGAGATCAGTTGATCAAGTAGCACACCGTATGAGCTGCTTCTTCCTAGAATGCCTTGGGAAGTCTTTCCATCTTTAGCATGCTTCGTACTCTCTCCATGATGGTATGATTCATCCTCTCTGCCACACCGTTGTGTTAAGGAGTACCTGGTATAGTCTTTTCATGTCGTATACCATGTCTTGAGCAGTAGCCTTTGATCTCCTTGGATGTGTGCTTGCTTCCTTTGTTTGTGCGAAGACACTTCAAAGGCTTTCTGGTTTCTCTCTCCACCATATCATGAAACTTTTACACTCAAAAACATGGTCTTTTGTTTTAAAGTAATACACCCATAATTTCTTAGATGCATTATCAATAAAAGTGATAAAATACTTATTGCCACCGAGAAACTTCTCTTAAATTAGACCACAAACATCAGAGTAAGCCAAATCTAACACGTTAGATTTTCTATGGGAAGATTTACTAAATAAAACTCAATGTTGCTTGCCAAATAAATAATTAGGGCATGGGTATAGAGCAATATCTTTGGCCAAGGAAATTAGTCCCTTACTTGCTAAAATTTGTAAGTCCTTCTCCCTAATGTGATCCAGCCTTTTGTGCTAGAATTTTGGAGAAGAATTATCCTCCATCATATTCAGGCTGTCACCGCACACCTTTGATTGACTTTAGTATAGTGTGTTGGATGTTTTCTCTTTTGTAACTACCAATGATCCTTTGGTGAGTTTCTATCTTCCATTGCAAAAATAGTTTCCATAGCCGAGCCAGTCCAAAGCAAGCCCATATATGAGATTGAGGTGCAAATCAGCAATGTGTCGCACGTCCTTCAAGGTCATCATGCTTCTAATATTTGTTAACGGATGAATATCATAAAACCCAATAATATTTGATTGACTGGTACTTCCCATCTTCACGACGCCAAAGTCACTGGCTTTGTAAGATATGAAAAACTCCTTGTTGGGTGTTAAATGGTATGAAGCTGCTGTGTCAACCACTAAGTCAACATCATCATCTCCAGCGTGCAAGCATTCTTCTCCAAGAGTGAGAAGAGCCACTTTACCATCTACAATGGCGGTTGTGTTGTTGTCGTCATTATGGTTGTTGCCTCATTTTTGCTCCTTCTTTAACCGTCTGTAGTTTTTTTGATGTGACCTTCCTTGTGGCAATGGTAGCACTTTACCACATGTCCTCTAGATTTTAATCTATTTCTAGAATTCCTACGGAAAGTTAATAGAGCTTTGCTCTTTCTTCTTCCTCTATCTTCCATGACGAGGGCTTGTGCATGTTCTGAGCCTAACGCCTTTCTTCTGATTTCTTCATTGATCATGCTTGTAGTAATAGTACTCATCGAAACAACACTGCTTAGAGCTGAATTGTTTATGCTTACCAAAGGGTATCCTAGTTATCCGATAACGACCCCAACAAGAGTAATACTTGTACTTCATCAACAAAAGTGACTTTCATCATCACTAGCTAATTCATGATGCTTTGAAGCTTGTTCATGTGTTCTGCAATGGGCCTACCATCTTCATACTTTAAATTTGCAAGGCTTTTGATCAAGAACGCCTTGTTCGTAGTTGTTTTCTATTGAAACAAAGACTCAAGCTTTTTTCACAATGAGTGAGCATTAGTTTTATTAGAAATATGATGAAACATGTTATCATCTACCCATTGTCTAATAGTTCTAATTGTCTTTCTATTTTCTTTCTTCTAGTTTGCATCAGACTTACTTGTTGGTTTTGCGTCCTCACCTTCAATCGTATAATACAAATCCTTACAGAAAAGAAAATCCTCTATCTTGGGCTTCCAGATTAGCCAATTAAAAGTGTTGAGCTTGATCATTACATTAGTGTTCTCCATTTTATCTAATACAGAGGGGATAGCTCAACCTGACTCTGAGATTAGCTGTTGGGAAAAACAGGGTTGATTTGTTGACTTTTTCCCCTTTCTCTATAGATGAAATAGATTAATAAGGTAAATAATAATAAAATGATTAAAGAAATATTTAGCAAGACACTAGTATTTTTAATATGGAAACCCCTTCAATTAAATGTAAAAACCATAGAACCTAATCCAGAAAAATATTTCACTATGAAAAATAATGGGTATACAAGTTTCCTCTTTAGACACTCTGCTAGAGACACATCAATAACAAACAGGATAGAAAAGATGACTTTTCTACACCGGAGAAGAAACACAAAAGACTAACTCTCTTTCTTTTTTACTCTCTCTTTTCTCTGTGACTTGAGTTGCTCTACTTGTTCTGCTTCGAACCGAAGAACTAAAGGCTATTTATAGTCTTTGGCTTCTAATATGAAATACAAATGACTAACTTGAGTTTTCTATGACTTGAGTTGCTCTACTTGTTCTGCTTCGAACCGAAGAACTGAGGGCTATTTATAGATTTTGGCTTCTAGGGCTGTTTGGTTCATTTCCATAAAATTATGGAAATGAATTCCCTAACAAGAAACCAAATTTAAATTTTTTTTTAGGATATCTAAGGAATCAATTACTTGTGTTTGATATGAAATGATAAACTAAATAATAGGAAAGCATATCCAAAACTCAAGTTTGTTTTATTTCTAAATAATAATAAGAGTTGTGAGGGAAAATAATGAGTTGTGAGCGGGTTGTCAGCTTTCTAGCCCATTTCCTAGCCAAAAAATAGGAAATTGGCTGTCTAAAAAAGTCACTGTTTAGAGGCTTTTTAAGAAACTTTTTCAAAAAAAAATTGAAACAAACCAAACTTTTGGAATCCTAAAATATCAAAAAACCTACTTTTTATTCCAAATCGTGAAAAAACAAGTTGTTTCTAATAATTTAGGGTGAACCAAACACGCCCTAAATATGAAACCAATAAGCTTCCTTAAATTAAGGTGGACCACCCTATAAACATGGCTCCCTTTTCAAAAAAATTCATGAGCTCCACGCCCCCCAAACCACCACACACACACCATGCAACACACTCCAAATAAAGAGGGACCCACAACACTATGCTCTTGAATTAGACTTGTCTAGTCCTAAGAAAACTATCTTTCGATTGCTAGCCAGTAAACAGGGGGGAAAAGGTTTCACCTTTCAAGTCAAGCCATTCAAAATAAAATTCCCAAAAGCTTGATCGCAAACGCTACTACAAACGTTTACATGACGCGCTTTCACTAGTAAAGTTCTATAGATGTCCACATCCCGAAGTAGCTTGATAACAAAGACTGCTAAAAGCTAACCTTATATCTTTTTGATGGCCTTCAGAGATCATCAAATGGAATAAATCCTGGTTCTTTGATTGTTACATAAATAAATAAATAAAAGTGTGATTTCCCCCCGTCTAACATCACTTGAAATTCTACAGTCATGGAAGCGGATATAGAACAGGATTTGGATTCTCCACTAGAGGTTATATTCAAAGAATACATTTGTACTGGAGAGACTATCTTTTGAATTATAACCATCCAAAATTATATAGACAGTTTGAAGCCTAATATAATTAACATCATAGCTTTGTAAATTATACTTATTGTCACTTTTTACCTAAGGTAAATCATAGACTTTTGTTCATGATAAGTATGATTAAAGAAGCGTGCTATTTTCAGTGACTATCCACAATTTAAAAAATCTGAATCTGTAGTTGAAAGCTAATTGAGTCATACCATGACATAAAATTGTTGCCAGTTTGTGAACCTAATCTTATAATACCATAAGGTAGGATCATGAGTACTGGAACTAGAAAAATTTTGTTTTCCTTCTCGGGCGAGTTACAATAAAACTGTTTATAGTTTTGCAAACAAGGAAAATCTGCAAAACTCATAAACAATATGCGCAATATCTGAATAATACGTAGCTTAATTAGTGCTTGCACAAAACAAGCCTCAACCGTGTAACCTGTTGTGTGCTCTTTATATTAGTTATAGTCTTTTTTCGCTTTTCTTTTTCTTGAGCTATCATGGTCCGAAAGAGCTCGGACCAGCGATTTAGTTTTATCTGCCACGTCATCTTCAACAATTTTGTTTCTAGAAGGACTTAAGTTAGGAGACAAAAACATCCTCCATGCTTCTGTTCTATCAATTTGCACATTTGGATTTTGTACGTTGGTTAGAGAGCCCTCGAGGTATCTAATTCCCTCGTTATTCGTGCCCCTTAGGATCAGAAAGATTTAAGCTGAACCAGCACTTTCCTCCAATCCATTAACAGAGTTTGGATAAGGTTTTGACAGAAGAATTATGAAGATATGGAGTTCCTCAAGAGTATGGAGTCAATGCTGAGGGTTATATATTGGGGATGAGTTCAGTGTTGAAAACCTCTCATTGGCTGCAAGTGAATTTAGTCCTATCAGGGATAAAGTACAGGGTTCATTCTAGTGTTCGGAGAATGAGCAGGCCTTTTGAGAAATCTAAGGCTTTGCTCCGGTAATGCTCTTTCTCTCAATCTCTCTCTCTCATTTTCAATTTCATTTTATTAATCTACTTCTCTTTTTGATTATAAAGCAGGCAACGCGAAATTCATCTTAGTAACTTTTGTGACATACTATGAACTAGTATACTCCTTTTTACAAGTTAAATTTTGAAGTAATACCAGGCAATTGACTCGTCAAAATTATGAGTAACCAAGTGAGCAAAGCTATGGCACTCTTGTTATAATACTCTACAACTTGTATATGTCAATAATTTCAATACTATAATCTTAGATGCTAGTATAAATCAAGGGCTAATGTAAAGTATCTGCAGTTCAAGGAACTAATTGCTATGTTATTAATGTATGCACAAAGTGAGGGAGATTGCTGAAGTCCCAGTAGCTAACTAGTTATTTAGAGCACTTTACATACTCAAACTGCACAGTATCTACTCGTTGTCTGAACTTCGTTAAAAGTTAATGTAATTTAGCAGGAAATTTTTGATGGTCCAAATCAGAAATTTTTCTTAATGATTATGTTTGTTCGTTTGTGTCTGCGAAGAACCTGATGAAAAATTTGGCTTGCAACTCAAGCACTACACTGAAGAATCTGCGACCATACAAGTAACTATTTTAGATTATCATTACAGAAAAAAAGATAACTGTAATGGTTAAAAACAAAAATCTTTCTCATTTCTCACCATTAGCACTGATGATGCAAAATAAAAAGATACAATTCTCTCGTTGCCAGAAATATCTAGTATAGTTTCCTACTAAATTTTACCATACAAGTTTTTTTTATTATAGATTTACACAAATTTTATTTTCCCTTTTTAAAATAATTAAAAGAAGATCAAACTACATGCCAATATTACTAGTTAACACCCTAATGCTCTTTCTGTAGGGAAATGAAACATGGGCGAAAAACTCTGAACCACAACAACAACGATCGCGTGAGAGGAAAAGAGGGGAACGATAGCGAGAAGGAGCAAGGAAAAAGGTTGGAAACAGCAGTGTGGATACCACATCCAAGAACTGGGATTTACTACCCGAAAGGGCACGAAAGGGTGATGGATGGCATCCCAAATGGAGCTGCGACGTTCAAGCAGACATACTGGCTTAGGAGTTCTGAAGGGACTGATAAGCCCATTGCTGATCCTTCTGCTAATGGCCTATTTGAGAATCCTTTCCTCAATCTGTAAATGAGTACTTGTATAGAGTTTGAGGGTCTCAACTCATGATATAATTGCGTAAGGAGAATAAAGAGGGTTTGGTGATGATATTACAGATTTAAATGGAATGGAAAGATACTATCTACGTTTTAATTTGCCTTTTCATTGGCTTAAAGTCTGAATTGATTCATTGGCAGGTCTAATACCCGCTTTTCTCCAGGAGGCATCTAAATATTACAGATTTAACATATAAGAGCAACAAGAAGAAGAAGAAACTGTCTTTGTTCCAAATATGTGGTAAATCACGTGTACAATCGAACAAAAATTATAGCGAGGAAAAGCACAACAATAAATGACAAGCAATCTTAAACACGGAGTTTTATATGGTTCACCCAATTTGCACTATGTCCACACCAGAGGCAGCAAAGAAATTTCACTATGGCAAACAAAACAAAAAAAAGAGGCAACAGAGGCAGCAAAGAAATTCCACTGTGGGGGAAAAAATAAAAAGAAAAGGAGGTGTGAGAACTCACAAAGGCAAAAGCCTTTACTTTAAAAGAATTCTCTGTGAGCTCATTCCAGAAAAACCAATAGCGGCTGTTCAACTATTTGGAGATTTTTAAATAAATCGTAAAAAAACCCTCGGACTACACTTTTAAGCTAACTCATGTCTGTTCAATGACAGAGCTGCAAGCTCTTTAGGTTCCGAGTCCGAGTCGGATCTGAACAGGTCCTCATGCACTTGATGTCCAAAATTTAGTAGAACTCAAATATAAGCATCGAATGATTCAAATCCCACTGTTCAACGGGATTCAAAGGCACTTTGATGATGTTTGGGTGGAAAGTTGATATTTTCATTGTGCAACTCATTACAGTTTTAGTCGTTACAATAAGTTTAAAAGTTTGATCTTTTTATAAGATCTATCTACACAATAAAATAAAGAAAATTACAACTCTTCTCAAACAAACGCAACAGACATTTTATCACTCGCTGCTTGCGTGAGATATTTGCATGTGTCGGGGACGTTAATATCCGTGGACTACCAAGCGATCAGATCAATCCGGAGTTTCGTTGATTCGTGAAGGAATTAAGAAACTGAAGCAATTATCTCGGTAACAGCGAGATAACCATTTTTCTCGAGATCGCAGCTAGGTACGATCTCAAGGGAAGGAACCGGGAACTGCAGATCTGACGAACTCTTCTTCTTTATGCCGAAGAACTTGATACGATCTTCTCCTCTTCTCTAAAATTCGTGCTCCTTCAGTCTCCAATTCAGTATACTTCACTGAGGCTCGAGAATTCCAGATCTTTCGAATTGCTCCTTCTTTATGCCGGGATTCTCCAAAATCTGCTAGCCTCTCTCAAATTCGTCAAAACCTCGCCCTAGCTCCTCTAAAATTCGTGGCTCCCTTCAGATCTGTCTTTATGTGGGTGCTAGCGGTGTATTTATAGGTTTTAAATGCCATGTTTATGGATAGGAGTGCCGTGTTTGTGGAGAGGGTCGAAGAACAACCGTTATTATCCGTTTAGGTGAGTTTTCGGTTATGTAACAGCTTCCACATGTTTAAGGATAACCCCACATGTTTATGGATGACTTCAAGGAGTTCTAGAAGCCAATCTTATCATAAAACACTTCGGGAGCTGACTTGGGCGCGAGTCACTTCGACTGTCTCGCACATGTCCGAGACACCTTAGATTGTCTCGGGTATTTTAGTCTTAACTCTTTCGTCCGACCTCATAATGAGATGATTAAAGATGTGTTAAAAAGCTAACAAAGAGACCTACAACTTTTATTTTTTGAGATTATTCATATTAGAATTTCATAATGACCAAAATGTGCAAGACATAATTGGTGTCTCGCAGGTGCGAAACAGTCTGGACTGTCTCGAGTGTTTTGGCTCTAACTCCCTCATTCGACCACGGAATGAGTTGATCTAAGATGTGTTAGAAATCTAACGGGGAGCTCTAAAACCTTTGTATTTTAAGATTCTTCATATTAGCATCGAATCATGGTCAAAATCTTTATTCTTCTCTGAGACACGAACACTGTCTTAGAATTCCGAGACAGTTTGTACTGTCTTTGGTATTTTGTCTTTATTTCTCTCATACCGATCTCGGAATGAGTTGATCTAAGATGCCTTGGAAATCTAACGAGGAGTTCTACAACTTTCCATTGGTGAGACACATATGGGATGAGTGAGACACGAGTGGCGCTTCATCCTTTGTGGTCGAGACGTAACTCCTGATCGGATCGTATCTTCATTATTCTATTATTCTGTTGTTTCATATAGTTTGTCGACTCACTTCATACGTTTGTCGATGTGATATAATCCTCTTTGACTCGTTTATCATCCCCTCTTCATCTCGAGCTGTGTGCGAGAACCTATAGGTATTTTTTGACGCCTACAGATACTCCATCCAAAGTGTGTTGGTCTCGTTTCTTTTATAAAAGAGCGTAAAACACTTTGGATGTGATAGGCCCCACCTTCAGTCGGTGTATAAGGACCTATAGTTGACTTTGGTTCTTGACTTCTTCAATTTCCAGTCTATTTAGTGCTTTGTTGAATAATTGAAATTTTCCCGGCGTTGCGTTTATCACTTGGCCGTTGTCAAAGTCTCAAATCGAAACTGATGAGTTGGCTTTAGCTTGTGTCATTGAATTGACTTTGAACTAATTATCTTCATCGAAAATTCATATCTAAACTTTAGAATTGATGGAAGATTATGTTGCCATGCATTGACCGACGTTAAAGTGTTGACCGACGTTAACGTGTTGACCGGCATTGACTAAGACCACGCGTTGATCAGCGTTGACTCAGAGTCGCGTGTTGATCAGTGTTGACTTTTATCACAACGCGTTGACCAACGTTGACCTAGAGTTACGCGTTGACCGGTGCTGACCTTAGAGTTTTTTATTGATCGGCGTTGACTTTCATCGCAACGCGTTGACTGGCGTTGACCTAGAGCTAAGTGTTGATCGGTGCTGACCTTAGGGTTTTGCCTCGATCAGCGTTAACTTTTAGTGCAATGTGTTGACTGGTGTCTACACAGTTTATGCTCTTAAGGCATTGGAGCGTAGCGGTCCCAAATGTTGGGGCTGCAGGACTAACTGTTAAAGCTAATTCATCTGCATGAATGGATATCTTATCCTGAAGTTATCGGATCCTTGAGTCACGAGACCAATTAATAGAGCTGGTGCATCAATGACTATCACATTTATAGAATTGTTGGTAAATTCTCAGTCATCAACGAGTTTGATTAGACTTTACCGACTACCATTTGAGTCGATTGTTCAAATCCGTTTTGCACGTAATGTTGTACTAAAAGAGTTAACTCTTTTAATGCTATGATATTGAATACGCAGACTTCATCTTTCTCCCGTGAAAAGACTAAACAGCAACGTATATTAGACGTAGACTTAAGATTTTTGGCAAATCCTCAGCCTTTAATGGATTTGGCTTACCTTTAACGATTATCGTTTGAATCGGGCTTGCATGCGAATTCTTTAAATCTGTTCCGTATGTGACGTTGTGCTAAGAGAGTTTGTTGGCCTTCTTGTTTTGATGATATTTAACAAACAATTTATCACTAATGTTGTTTGTCTAGTATTTGTTTTTTCTTATTTATTGTAGACAAACAACATGTTGGAGGTTGGATGGATTGCACCATAATGATCATATCAAATGGAGGTTGGCGGATATAATGGTTGAAGCAATGCAATTCAAGTTCAAGATCCAAGTTCAAGCTTCATCCGTAAGATTACCAAGTCAAGCCATTGAAGATCAAGATCAAGCTTGGGTAATTTAGTTTAGGTTTTATATTATGTGTGTTAGTACCTTAAGCTCAATCATATATATACACACGCAATTTAGTTTTGGTTTCTATGTATATATATATATATACACACACACACACACACACACACATGATTTTATAGTTTTCATGTTTATAAATATGAAATTATATTTTTCATATTTATTATGGTGTTTTGGTTTAGCTACATAGATATGAAATAACAAACAAATTTATTTACATTTTTATTTTTTTCATATTCTATTATGTTATGTTTCAGAATATATTGCATAGAATATGTAAATTTGTGAAAATATTATATTCTCAGGTTTTGGACTTAACAATAATCATATACATCTTTTATTAAGTCCATAAAATTATTTTATAATGTTTTAAAACATGGTTAAGCTAAAGTGTCAAAACTCATGTGTTTACATTTTCATGTTTTGGACTATTTTACAAAATGATAATATTTTTCACTTGGGAGGTCCTTTCTAAAAACCAGTTCTTGTAGTATGTTTATTATCATGTCTACAATCATTTTCTAAAGTTTCATACTTTTTGGAATTTGTTTGATATTTTTAAACAGGGTTTCAAAATCAGAAAACTGTTTACAAAACCTGTTTTTATCATATATCAGTTTGTGGTCGACCTCCATGGTCGACCGCCCTTGAGTCTAGAGACTCAGTAAGTTTTTGATGGCTCACGGTCGATCGTGACGGTCGACTGAATGCAGTCCAGAGAGTTTCGCGATCGACCGTCACGGTCGACCGTCTGTTTTTCCAGAGCCCAGTTTTGCTTTTTAGTCGCTCGCGGTCGACCGCGAGTTTTCCACGGTCGACCGCCGATCACCCAACATCTATTTTTAGTACAGAATTAGATTTTTGATTCTTGGGCTTTTTGGTCTTTTCCTTTAGGGTTTTTGGCTGAGATTTTGAGAGGTTATATATACCCCTTTGCTCTCATCTTTCATATATAACTAAGAGAATGTTTTAAAGAAGTTTTAAAAGAGTTTAAGTTTGTTTTAAGTTTGTTTAAAGGTTTTGTTTTGTGAAAACAATTTCACAAGAGCTTGAGGAAGATCATCTACATTGTTTGAGCATCCAACTCTTCTACCTCTCCCTCTTGATCTATAGAGAAGTTTTCCTAAACTCTATTTCTAGCTATTTATTGTTTTATTCATAAATTCCTATAAGCTAGATTTTAATTGAGTTTTGTTGATTTGATTTCACTCATTGTTTACACACACCCACTTGAGCTTATTATATTTTCATACATAGTATATTTGGGATGGTGAATGTTGTAACATTGAGTGTGAGCCTACATTGAGTTCTCATCTATTATAGAGAACAAATCATTTGTTATATTGTGAGATTGTAAGGTTTTCGCTGAGCTAGAAAACAGAGTGTGTTGTTGTAAAGTTTTCGGTGAGCTAGAAAACCGAGTGAGAGTGTAAGGTGTGAACGTTGATCGGTGAGCGTTGAAAACCGACATTGTGAGGTGTAAACGTTATTCGGGTAAGCGTATAAAACCTAGTTATGATAGTGAAGATCTCCTCGAGGTGAGGAGCGGAGACGTAGGTCGTAGGGACCGAACTCTGTGAATATATCATTTGTTTGAGATTGTATTGGCGCACTTTTTTTCATGTTCATATCTTATATCGCCATTGTGTATTGCTCTTTGTTTATTTAACCCACTATCTAGTTTATGTTTATTTCACCCTTGCATTAGTTTATATATCCTTGCATATATTTCATCATATACCTCTTTGTTAGGATATATCTCTTTGTTCATATTGCATATTCTTGCTCATATCATATTATATCTATCTTACAAGAATAATATTTGAATTAGTTTTAATTAGCATAAAATCGGATTAGATTAGCATAAGACCCTAATCACCCCCCTCTAGGTTCTAACAGAGTTAACTCTCTTAGTGCTACGATATTAAATACATAGACTTCGTCTTTCTCACGGGAATAGACTACCCGACAACACGTGTTAGACGCTGACTTATCCCTACTTAGGTTTCGGGATAAAAATCCCCAGACTTGGATTTTGGTGTCTTCTTCAATCGGTAAAAGACTAAACCGACCACGCGTGTTAGGCGCTGACTTATCCTTACTTAGGATTCGGGATAAAATTCTCAGCGCGTGTAAGGCGCAGATTTTAGGAGTTAAAAAGTAGTGTCTTCTCTTGGGCAAAGACGAACCCGATGCTGGAGAGAAAGAATTTTATATTCTATCTCCAGTTACAAAGGAAACTCAAAGTGGGATCTCCACTTTGAGAATCAAAAAAATTCGGATAATTCTAACTGTCGGAATGTTTGATTACCAAACTAAATATAAATTTCTTATTTATCAAGAGTGAATTGTGGTTTTGGTCCTAACTATAAGAAGGTTTGACCAAGCGGGAGTTTGAGGTGACTCTAACTGTAGGAAGGTTTGATCACTCAATTTGAAAGTGGACCTCTCGTTCATGGAAGGAATCGAGAGGAGATTTTGGCTTTGGTCCTAACTATAGGAAGGTTTGACCAAATGGGGGTTTGAGCGATCCTAACTATTTAAAAGTTTGATCGTTCAATTTGCGAACCTCTCGTTCATGGAAAGAATCGAGAGGGGATTTTGGTTGTGGTCCTAACTGTTTAAAGGTTTGACCAAGTAGGAGTAAAAGTATAAATCACAGTGGAAGTATTGACTTGTACGAATCACTTAATGGGGCTTTTTAATGTCAAATGATGAGATCTTGACACAAAGGGGATTTGACAATCGCAATAGACCGTTCAAATTAAAATTTCCAATGCTATGTTAGGACTTTAACAGCGAGAGTTTAGTATTTATCACTTTGTTTGTAATGACCGGGTTATCTCTAAGAATATTACATGTAACATTCTTTTGAGAACTTCCTATTACATGAATTATCCACCCCCAGCTTTCTTTACGAAACCGGGTCCAATGAGGAACACATTGTCCTCAGTCGCATGTTCGGGTTATCCTTAAGAATATATGATTCTCTAGGAACTTTCCGTCAAAGGTAGGAAACAATTTAGACTTATATACCTATTGGAGTATGTAGGGAGCAGTTTAACCTCATACACCTATTAGAGGATTGAGAAGTAGTTTATGCTCGTATACTCTTTAGAGTCTCGGAAGGAGCAGTTTATAATCTTATACTTGTCGGAGTCGTCATTCGGCTTAATTTAGCGTTATGACGTCAGTTTCAACCAAGGTTTGGATGCTATTCTTGAGAGCGAAGAAAATCTTAGTGGGATAAAGGATCCTCCTATGGTACGCATAATACTTTGGATCCGAAGGATTATCAGCTTCCTCCTGACTTACGATAGGTGGTAGCTTGATCTTGTTGTTTTCAAGGAGGGATTCGAAAATGACTGGAATGTTTTCGTCCTTTAAAGAGTACTCTTTTTGGAGTCTCGGATCCGAAGTCTTTTGTTATCTTCGGGATTGCTGTTGTGAAATTTGATTAACATCAACAACTGTTGCAGGTGTCTTTTCCTTACCACAGGAGGCGAAGCTTGAGTTCGGAGGGTTAGCCGTCAGTTGGCTTCTCTCGGCTTTTTTCCTTCTTAGGAAGCGTTCAGCCTGCTCTCTGTGCACCTTTAACTCTTTCCAAGTCTTGGATGGTGCTACTCACATAACTTCCAATATATCAATGGATAGGTTGTTATGATAGGTTTGGAGGATGAAGTCCTCTGTGACTGGATCTCGACAATTTATTACCTTATTTCGGAAGCGCTTGATGAAGTCGTCGACCGTCTCTTCGTGTTCCTGTTTATTCTCAAAGAGTGTCTTGGTTGATACCTTAGTGTCATCATCAAAGAAATTGCTAAGGAATAAGCTTTCCATATCGTCCCAGCTATTGATGCTTTCAGGCTTGAGACGGTGGTACCAATCGAAGGTAGACCCGCGAAGGGTGCCAACGAATGACCGGACAATCAAAGACTCGTTGCCAAAGATTATTCCCAAGTGGGAATTGAAGTAGATCAAATGTTGAGTGGGTGAGCCCTTCCCATCGAACGACGTGAGGTTGATCAAGTTGAACTTCGCCGGATACGGGATCGACTCCCACTCTCTTAGGTAAGGACATGGAATACTAGTCTTCTTCACCTTTCGAGCAGACATCAAAGCATTGATTTTTCTCTCGGGGTCTTTCATCTTTTCATCCTCATCTGTATCATACTTTGAATGATTTCTAAGAGGAACAACGCGGCCTCTCCCGATATTATCATCTTCGGTGGGACCACCCCCAGCGTCATTGTCTTTAGTATGGCCACCCCCAGTATTCTAATCAACGGGAGGGTTATCAGCATTGAGATGTTCATCCATATCTAAATCTCTACCTGCTTGGTTAGCAGTGTTGTGATTGCTGGATTTACCAAGTTGATTAGATAGAGTCCGAATCTGTTGGTCATGCTCTTCCCTCATCTGCTGCATAGCCATTTCCATTTAAATTTTGAATGTTTTTTTTCTACTTGGCCATCCTCGAGAATTTTGGCGATTTGCTCGGTATTGATCATAAACACTTCCCGAGCTTGTCCAACGCTAGACATTGTGTCATCGGAGGCGATTGCAGAACAAGTATCTGAAAATTCGTCATTTGAAGATAGTCCTTCATGTATCCTTAGGTCAACCCCATGTTTGATGGCTTCTAGCTGGAGCCAAGACATTCGTTGGGCTATTCCTAAATTGACTTTTCTTCCCGGAGAAAAGTCAGGATTAGAGCTGTTTGAAGCAATCGTAGACTTTTCTCTATCAACCATGTTGATAGTGACTTTAGGGAATTTGTTATTTTGACTGGTTGACTTTCTTTTATGGAAACGCCTTGACTTACCCTTGTCAACCATGGTTTTAACGCTTTAGGGAAAAGCCTTTGGAATACGAAGACCCTCTGTGGATCGGTCTTGGGGTAGCTACAATCTAATAATACTGTCCGGATAATTTTGGTACACGGATAGTGAGAGTCCGCTTCCCGGGTACTTCTCTTTTAAGATTTGTTTGTACTCCTAGCCCGATAGTACAACTCATCGGCATGATTGCCGGAGTAGCCTATCGTGTGCTGGCACAACTTTCCAGGTATAACGTTATCATCGTCAGATGAATACGTTTCCTTCTGGGGATATAACGCTTTGTTAGCATTTTCAAGAGTCACACGTTTGGAGTTACGCCTTTGTAAGCATAGGACCTCAACGGGCTCTTGGACTTCGACACGTAGTCCGAGGCGGTTAGTTATAGAAGTTTCTCTTTATGAGAAGGCTTCAAATTATTACGAGGGTGTGTGTGACCCCCAACTCGATGAGTTGCTCGGGGTTCATTCACCGGGCCCAAGCGTTCTTTGATCGGAACTTTGCCTCGATCTTTGGGTAGAGGACCAAGATGATCCTTTAATGGAATCTTGAACTCAGAAAGTTATGTGCTGTCGTAGGGCCTCATCGGTTGTGCAGGAGTAGAGAGAGCGGGATCTGAAGTTGACGAAGGCTGAATAGTAACTTCGTCTGCTTTTGTCTTAGGCGTTGATTTGACCTTTAGCATCCAAACCCATTTAAACTTGAGCAATTTCTTAACCGCCTCTTCTTTTTACATTTCTTGTGCTTTTCGCATAAGGATCTGGGCATGCGCAAGAAGTGCGAGGCGCTTCTGAATGCACTCCTCCAGAGTAGAATGGTTCCGTTTGACACAAATCCATTTGTTAGTATGTGATTTGGAGAAGAATCCTAAAGCTTGTTGTGGTGATGGTTTAGCCACTTGACGTCTCCTAGACTTTAGATCTGCTTGGTAGCGGAGTCCATCCACTTGCTCCAAAGCCTTAGCAAATAAGCGGGCGAGACATTGGTGGCACCTTTGACGAGCCCTCTTCGATAAAGTTGGTGTGCCTTTAGCAGTCAACTCCTTAATGGAGGCGGTGCCCGGATGTGTGGCTTTGGCTTCATTGGAGGCCGACGGATCGTTGTCCTCAGTGATTAACCTACTGTAAGCCAAAAGAATTTGCCATGTTCTATCGATAATATCCATCAAACCATGTGGAAAAAGCTATCCATAGCACATAGTAGTCAATACTTCATAAGCTATAATAAAAGTCAGTATGTATAGATGAAGTGATCCAGAGATCAGTAGCTTATGAATAGATTGTTAACAATAATATGCTTATGAATAGAATATACCATATGAACGGACATACGAAAGGGAATATGGATGATATATCCTGAAACCATTGTAACATTACAGAGCTCCTATGAAAATGGGAAATGGACATAGAGAGGAAACTGGGACTAACAAAGCCATAAAGAACACAATATACCATATGAAAAGGCAAATGTGGCAACAGGCATGCAACTGCTACATGGATATGGAAGGGTTAAAGGCTCTAACAATAAGCTGAGGAATACATGTAATATCTGAAACTGGAGAAATAGAAGAAAAGGCTAGACAAGTAGCATCCAGACTTATTGGAAACATTCGCACGACATGGATTCAAAAACTACTTACAATTATAGCTACTAAACCACTTTCAACAAATAACAAAAAGAAGGAAGGAGATTTTACTACTAATTCAAGCATCCCCCTCTTAATCTTGCAACGTAATCGCAACATCAAGAAAAAATAACAGTAAAATTATAGCTACATTTACCAAATTATGTCAAACTAAAACATCCCGCACAAATAAAAAAAAGAACATTAAAATTATGATATAAACTAATCACTATCCTCATCATCACTTGAAATGATTGGTTCTTCATCACCATCTTCCGGATCATCTTCTTCTTCAGTATCATCATTTATCAAATTATCTTCACTACCATCATTCATCCAATCATCGTTCACAACCTCTGAAGCAACAATTTCTGGGTCAATATCATTAAGATGCAATTCTGGAGTTTCAAGGCCCTCTTCTTGAACGAACCAGTGAACATCATTAAACTCGTCTTGTTGATAAGCATCATTTGTCACAGGATCTACATCATCCTCAACTATCACTCCACTTGTATCCTCGACCTCCGGAACATCCCACACGTTTCTCAATTGCACCTTTTGTACAACTTTCCAGGGTGAACCCAACTTACAGTCATCGAGATAAAACACTTGTTGGGCTTCCATAGCAAGTATGAATGGTTCATCATCATACCACGTAAAGCTTGTATTAATGCTAGTAAGATTATAATCATACCATATCATTCTTCTCCTTTCGTCTCTACTTGATTCGTCGGTGTTGAACCATTTACACTTGAATAAGAAAACTTGATTCATATCTAAGTACGTTAACTTCACAATACTTAGCAAAACACCATAATAATCATGACTTTCGCCAATAAAAACTCCAGGGACATACACCCCACTATTTTGAGTTGTCCGATGATCATCAAGATCTTTTGTATGATATCTAACTCCATCCACGATACAACCAGTGTACGTATGAACACGTAAATCTGGTTTACATGCTAGACAATAAAGCTTCTCATCGGTTGCATCCATCAATCCGTTTTCTCTCTTTTTAATCATCTATGAATAACAATTGAAACAAGAAAGTTAGCATAGTGGTCATATACAATAACTAACTACTCTTTAAAATTGTGTATGAACTTACTTTTTTTCAAACCAATCGGGGAACTCATTTTGTTGTCTTTCATACAACTTATGGTTACTTGTTTGCCTTAACTCATCCTCATGTTCCCTACAGGTACAAATTAGATAATTCAATCTCTAATCTGAATTAAAAAAATTGAACTCAATACACACAAATGTAAAAAAAGACACTTACTTGAGATAAGGTTTCACCTCGTCACAGTTGTATAGTACATACTAATGAGCTTTATTCACTTCCTTCCGGTCCAATAGTATATATTTTTTTCCGCAGAATGGACGAACTTTCTGAGAGAAAATCGATAAACCATCTACTACTTGGTCATCTTCTACATCAACATTTCGTTCTGCCCGATTGATACGGGTTTTAATCTCACGAAAATACATAGAACAAAATGTTACTGCTTCATTGACAATATATGCTTCTGCAATAGAACCTTCAGGTCGAGCTTTATTTGTAACATACTTTTTATATGTTCCTAAATTTCTCTCAATAGGATACATCCACCGATAGGTAACTGGACCACCAAGCAAAGCTTCACGAGGTAAATGGACTGCCAAGTGAACCATTACATCAAAAAAAGCCGGTGGAAAAATTCTCTCTAATTTGCACAATATTATAACAATCTCCTTCTCCATTCTTTCCAAGTCTGACACCTTTAAAGTTTTTGCACATATCTGTTGGAAAAAAATGGCCACCTCAACAATTGCAGTGCACACATCCTTGTCCAAATATGAACGAATACCAACTGGGAGGAGGCGTTGAAGTAAAACATGGCAATCATGACTTTTTAAATTATGTATCTTCCCATCGACAATGTTCACATTTTTACAAATATTGGCAGCATACCCATCAGGAAATTTGACAACTTTGAGGAACTTACAAAACAGCCTACGGTATTTCAATTTCAAAACATATCTAGCATGAGGCTTCTTCAATTTATTCCCTTGGCGTGTGAGATGCAATTCTTTTCTTATCTTCCTATCTGCCAAGTCCAAACGAGCCTTGTTGGTGTCTTTTGTTTTCCCATCTATATTCAACAAAGTACCAATGACACTATCACATATTTTTTTTTCAACATGCATCACATCAATATTATGTCTCAACCTGAGCTTGGACCAATACTCCAACTCAAAAAGAATACTCTTTCTAGTCCAGTTTAGCTCATGAGGCTCACGTTGTCGCTTTAAATCAGGATTGTCAGGATGTTTTCCAGGCCTAGCTTTATAAACACGATCTAATTGCCGCAATATGTCATCCCCAGAAAATAATCTGGGAGGAGGACGATCTTCAACTAAACCGTTAAAATATTTACTCCTTCTCCACTCATGATCCTCAGGCAAATTTCGTCGAGCTCCCATAAAACATAATTTTCCTCTCAACCCCTCTGAAGTTACATCTTCGTTACAAACAGGACAAGCTTTGTACCCTTTTGTGCTCCACCCAGATAAATTTCCGTAAGCAGGAAAATCATTTATAGTCCACAATACACATGCTCGCAAATTAAAATTTCTCCCAACAGAGGCATCAAAAGTTTCAACTCCAATATCCCACAATTCTTTTAATTCGTCTATTAATGGACGAAGATACACATCAATGTCTTTCCCAGGTGCCCGAGGACCAGGGATGAGTAATGACATCATTGAATACACTCCTTTCATGCATTTCCAATGAGGCAGATTGTACGGCACTAGCATAACCGGCCACATACTATAACTAGTGCTTATGTTTCCAAATGGATTAAAACCATCTGTAGCAAGCCCCAACCTCACATTTCGACAATCTGCAGCAAAATCAGGATACTCTTGATCAAAGTGTTTCCACTCGGCAGAATCAGCTGGATGTCGTAGGAAACCCTCTTCATTTTGTCTTCTTTTTTTATGCCATTTCATTTCAGTCGCTGTATGTCTCGACATATACAACCTTCGAAGTCTCGGCTTCAATGGAAAATAACGCAATACTTTTTGTGGAACTTTCTTGCGTTTGCCATCACAAGACTTGTATCTCGGCTCCTTGCACACTGGACATTCATCCAGTTTCTTATTCTCTTTCCCATAAAACAGTGCACAGTCATACTTGCATGCATGTATGGATTCATACCCCAAGCCCAATTCTAGCAACATAATTTTAGCTTCATAGTTCGATGTTGGTATGGATGCACCTTTTGGATACGAGTCATTTAACAATTTCAGTAGATTTTTAAAACTTTTATTGCTCCAACGACCATCTATCTTGATCTGCATTAATTTTATAATAAAAGATAATGTAGAGAACTTTGTACAACCCGGGTACAGTTCTCGTTGAGCTTCATTAAACAAATAATCATATTTGTTAATATAAATATCGTTCTCATCATCTGTCTCCATACTTATAGCCCCTTGGACATCATTTAACATGTCTAACATCGCATCATCATCATCATCATCATCATCCTCGCTGTCACTTTCAAAATCCTCATACATTTGGTCGTCTGCGACATCAACAAAATCTTCCCCATGCTCAGTCCATGTCGTGTAATGTTGTGCAAACCCATTTACAAGTATATGTCTGCGTATCTCGGGTAGAGAAAGACACGACAAGGCATTTTGACATTTAACACAGGGGCAACGCGTCTTATTTTCATGATCTAGGTGTTGTTTCGCAGCATCCAGAAATGTTTGTAAACCATTGGTGAAGTCAGGGTTGTGAAACCTATCTCTAACAAACATCCAACTTCTGTCCATCATGTACCTATAATAAAAAACAAGGGGTTCCCCATTGAGAAACAGTATGACCATTCATAAAAAAGATACATAACCAACACTTGTACCTATGATCTAACTTACATGTGGTTAATCGATAATTATAATATTTTTTTTGTTAATTAAGTGATAAAAATGAGATATTAACGTTGATTATTGATTTATTGAGGTACACTTCAACAGCCATAGACAAAATCAAGCATAAAAGAACTAGTTACTGCATGGTTGAGCTTCATTATCAGGGAGGACTAGAGAATAATCATTGTCGCTGTTTTATACCCATTTTGGGTGGGTGAATATTTCTTTTACCATCCGAAAATACCAACAGTAAAGTGATTTTGTCTCAAAATCCTTGAGGGCCAAGTCAAATTACAATATTTAATGATCTGCTCATCTTGGAAAAGGATATAGATTCAAGACTAGTTACTAACATATTTAAGGAAAATGTTTTTCACCTTTTTACATCAAAAATAGAAATAACTAAAATGTTTTACACATCTCTAAGCATTTGATTGTTTTACCACCCCTAAGCATTTGACACCAGCAACAGAAAAACAGGATTTTACATGTGCATCTGCTATCTACATCTCTCTTCTACTATCTCAAAGCATTGAAACCATCTCTTTCCCGGCAGATGAAGTGTGTGGCTGTAAAAAATATTTACACATCAAGGTATATTTCATCCCAAAAAAATACATCCTCGACTAGCATCCAACATCAGGAAAAATCAGCAAAAGTAAACAGTTGGAAAATAGAAAATCCATGAACGAAACAAATAATTGCATGAGGTCTTGATCAGCACATGCAATTGCCAGAACTGTAATTGCCAGAATTACATGCACAGAATCAACAAGGGATTGGGAATTTTTACAAGTTGAATGAATAATTTAATCTCAAAAATAGGAAAATCCAAAATACCTTTGTGGGGGTGAGGCGATCAGCACATGCAATTGCCAGAATTAGGAAAGGGGTGAGACGCAACCACAATTGCACGAGGTCTTGATCGAGGTCTTGATCGGAAAGGGAAAGCGAAGGTCTCTGGTCTTGATCGATGTGAGATCGGAGGTTTTTGAGAGAGGAGGTTTTGGGTCGTGGGGAGGTACTGGTCGGGTGGGAGGCTGAGATTGGAGGGGTTTTGAGGGGAAATATAAATCGCTAGGTTTTGGGTCGTGGGGAATTCGCGGGTGGGAGGATGAGAGCGGAGCGGTTTTGAGGGATAAATAAAAATCACCGCGTTTTGGTTATTATAATTCGTTTCCCCCGTTTTTTTAATCCCTACAAATTTAGTTTCCCACCTTAATTTTAATAAAAATATCTATTTTTTAAAATTTACTTTAAGATATAATTAGCAACGGTTTCAAATAGACAGAAAAAATCAGATTTTATAATAACGGATAAAAATAAAACTCACACCTCAATTCGGGAATCACCAAAACTCAAAACAATAATACTGTCCATTAAAATTCAATTAGAGTTCACCAACTGTACAAATAATCAAATCTAAAATAAGAGATTAAGAGGGCAATTGAAATTAACTCAAGTCATTTAAAGTCTGACGATAATCAGACCTTGATCTAGCATAAAACTTGACCTCGATTAATCAAACAGAAAAGATTTATACATATTGCGGAAGAAAATTAAAAGAATCTATGGGCGAAGTAATAAAAGATTGATTCTCAGTACTTACCAAAATTGAAAACTCAATAGATCGGTTGGATGTAAACGAGAACCTCTAAGTTTCAAAGTGCAGCACTGCAGCGTCGTGTTGAGATTGAGAGAGATATTAGGGTAAATCTATTTGAGAGAGATATTAGGGTAAATCTATTCATTCTTTTTTGTTCAAATTTATTTTTTTTATTTTTTAGATTGGTCGCTATTTCTCCCGCTATTTTTTCGATATATGTAATTTCTCCAGCTTCCTCACCAGGACATCCCGCTTTTCTTTTAGATTGACAGTATATGTTAGCTTTGACTCTTTCTTGTTTAAATTACATATTTCTCCATGTACATAGCATCAAAGAGAGTATATCTATTACGAGGGTTAGTTTTGATATTTTACTTTAACCATGTTTAGAGTTTAGGGTTTAGGGTTTAGGGGTTAGGGGAAAATATAAACATATGTATATCTTTCATCTATCTTTTCAAAGAGAAAATTTGTTGTGATCAAGATTGAAAGATCTTACTACAATAGGATACCCGGTTGAGGCATTAAAACATACTCAAAGTGGAAATATCTTGCTGAGGCATAAATATCTAATTGAGGCGGATATATCTATACAAGCTTAGAATGTATGATTTAATGAGTGTTTAGAATCGAAGTAATGCCTAAACTTGTGAGGAGAATCTCCCACATCTCAAAGCTAATGTAGTTTATATCTATTTTCATTGACAAATAGGAATAAAAGATTTCATTGCATGTTTGGTTTATATCTATTTGGCGGGTTTTGCACATTTTTCCTTTAAACTAATAATGAGGAAACTATTATTTCCTTGCTAATTGATTCTTTTAACAAGAAAAGGGTTCCTCGTAAAACAAAAAAAGTTAGTGAGAAAACATTCAATTTGTTGTCAATGAATTTGGCTGGTGTTACACATTTTTTAGCCAAATTAATAATGAGAAAACTATAATTTCCTCGCTAATAGGTTCTTTTTGACGACAAAACGGTTCCTCGTAAAACAAAAACTTTTAGTGAGGAAGCCTTAAATTTGTTGCTATTGAAATTGGTGGGTTTTGCACATTTTCTGCCAAACTAATAACGAGGAAACTATTATTTCCTTGCTAATTGGTTTTTTAACGAGGAAACAGTTCCTCGTAAAACATAAATTTTAGCAAGAAAACCTTTAATTTGTCGTAAATGAATTTGGCAGGTGTTGCAAATTTTTCTGCCAAATTAGTAGTGAGTAAACTATGATTTCCTCGCTAATAAGTTCTTTTTAACGAGGAAACGGTTCCTCGTAAAAACAAAAACTTTTAACGAGGAAGCCTTAAATTTGCCACCATTGAAATTGGAGGGGTTTTTTTTCCCCGCCAAACTAATAATGAGGAAACTATTATTTCCTTGCTAATTGATTCTTTTGATGAGGAAACGGTTCCTCGCAGATTATGGATCTTCAGCGAGGAGATCATACTTTGTCGCTGTCACATTTGGCGGGTTTTCCTCTATTTTTCACCAAAAGAATAGCGATGAAATGATTATTTCCTCATTAAATGTGCATTTCGCGATGAAAAAGTTCATCACCAAAATTACATATTTCCTCGCCAATAAAACAACTAGTTAGGAGACCAAATTATGATCATCTTTAGCGAGGAACTAAAATTTTCATCGTAGAAGGTGGTCTACTGTGAGGAAAATATATTCCTCGTAGAAGACCTACTGATATTTACAGAGGAAACAATATTTTCCTCGTCGAAAGTGATATTTGTTGAGGAAAATAATTTTCTCGCAAAAAAGTTGGTCGCTAAAAGACCTGTTTGTTGTAGTGCAAGCTCGATCAATTTAATCACAGAATTTAATTATCATTGCACAAGTTCTAAGATCAATATCAAAATTACAACAGTCACATGTTCAGTACTCTCAACTCATAATATAATTTAATAGTGAATATATGATAAGAGTTTAGAGATTGAATATTTATGCAACTAACTAATAAAATAAAATTAACAGATAATTACTGAGCGAGAGAAAAACGAAACCTTCTTTCGATCACTAAGATTATCCACTTGTTGTATTGATTATTTGAAATAATTCTGGAATTGGCTGAGTCCAAAGTCATTAGGCGTTATAGTGAAGCCCAAAGTCCATCAAATTAACAAGCCCACACGCGGATCCAACTAAGAAACCCCTAAACATTGCCTTAGACACCAACTAATCCAATAAAACTTAAACCGGTTCACTTAAGGATTTCTTGTTCCTTATTGAGCTCGAGTCCTTAGGGGACAACGTCTAATGAGTTTTAGGAGGTTTGGGTTTGTGAAGTGAGGAATTAGTAATTTGTGGGCTAAGGAAATGGTGATAAAATCTCTTACCTTATCTTGATTAGGGGGTTTTGCCCTTAAGAATGTTTTAAGTATGTGCCAAATCAAGTGCTACAAATCACTTTGGTGAATTCCTACTAACTATATGAAATGCAACCCTAGAAATTAAAACTGGGTAAAAAGGATGAAAAAAAATCTTTTTTTTAATCATGGTCAACAACAATCAAATGTGAGAAGAGAGCTCTTATTTGAATTTATTATATTATTAGTTAATGTCCAAGTGAAAGGTGAATTTTATTATGGTCAACAAAAATAAAATCTTTTTTTTAATCTTAATTGTCTCTAATTATGAAGCTAACTAAAAAGGGTGGAATTGAAAACGCTAGAAAGAAGAGTTACCTAAAAGCAATTCTCCAAGTTCATGATCTTCAATCCAAGATTTTCAAGCTTCAAGCAGTTTCTTCACAAGAAAACACACAAGTTAAAGAACCAAAATAATAAAATCCTATTTTAGCACCTTCCCCGACAACGACGCCAAAAACTTGATGCGGCATAATTATGTACTAAAATTGCAAGTGCACAATTGACCAAGTTATAGTACAAAAAGTTATCGATCCCACGAGGAAGGTGATTTTAAGAGATTATTAGAATTGGTTCTTATGTTGTGTGCGTGACAAAATAGAATTAAAGAATAAGTGTGAGAGTTATGATGAGTGAGAGTGATTGTTTTGAATATATGCAAGTAACAATAAATTAAATTTGAGTGAAGAGAAGTAAGAATCAAAGAATAGAATAAAAAAACAAGAAAGAGAAAATTGAAGAAAATAAAAGGTGGATGGTTCAATTAAAGATATGAGAAATCTAGAATTGGATCCACTAGATAATCTCAATTGTTAAATACAAACTATTCTCTTTTTGTCATATTTCAATTTAGATTTATTAAGTATAGACTATCAAACCATTTAAGGAAAGTATAACCTATCAAATTATCATCTAAGTCAAAATAAAAATCATGATAAGAACAACAACAAGATAGTAATCCTAGAATTTATAAGTATAACATATCAAACCATTTAAGATAAGCATAGATTATCAAATTCTTTTTTCTATCAATTAGTTCTCTAGTTGATTATCCTAAACATGATCATTTTAAGTGTAAGAGAATAATTAGACTAGTTTCATACAATTCTAAGATTACTATAAGAATTAATTTTACATCTTAAGAAATAAAAGCAAGAAGAAAAAGAACTAATTTCATACAATATAAATGAAATTAGACTAGTTTCATACAATTCTAAGATTACTATAAGAATTAATTTTACATCTTAAGAAATAAAAGCAAGAAGAAAAATAACTAATTACAAAAATAAAAAGAAAAGAAAAATCTAAACTATGAACAAGAAATAAATCTAACTACAAAGAATTAAAATCTAAACTACAAAATAAATTATAAAAATTAAATGTAAGAAAATAAATCTACTCTACAAATTAAGGTACAAAAAGAAATAAAAAAGACAAAAAAAATAAATCTACACTATAAGCATGAATGTAAATCTAACTAATAAGCAATAATAAAGAAATTACTAAAAAGAAATAAAAGAGAAAAATAAAAGAAAAGCAAACCTTCAAACTTTTCTTCATCTCAATCATCATCATCTAACAAAGATAAGAAGATTTGAAGTGGAGATTTTTTTTATTAATTGTAGCAAAAGTTACAAATTTGGAAGGTCTTCTCAATTAAAAGTAACCCTCCTCTCTAAATGGAGTTATACAATTTTTCGCACTCTCAATCCCTCACTCTCTACCCCTATTTATAATAAACATCAGTGAATAAGAGTCCTTAGATTGAAATCTTATCCAAAAATAACAAATTTCAGCCTTTGATTCGTAACAGAGTCACGTAGCTATCGATAAGTGCATTGATAGGCTTATCGGTGTGGGCATTGATAAGCTTATCGATGCGAGCATCGATAGGCACCTCTCCCCTTTTTCAGCCCGCAGTTTTATTCTTCTTGTGAGCTTTGGGCTTGGGCCTTTTGACATTTTCTTTGCATTTTAGGCTTTAATACTTCATTAAATATTTGAAAGAAATTGTTTGCCTTCATGGGCTTCATTTCTTTAATAAATCAAGGGGTTTTTGTTGAGAGAAGAGATCTTGGGCTTTATTCTTCATTAACCTACAATTAAAGATAAAAATAATTATTAGTGGTATATTTATTCATTAAAAATAGATAATGAGAGTATAAAATTATAATAAAATATGATTATCACTTCATACTCACCATCATTATCGGTCCTAAGCTTCTTTACTCTCAGATCGGTCACATTCTTGACCATAGCTTTCCATCTCCTAAAAGCTTAAAATACTTCTGACTTATGCTTCAGAAAGTAGACCCACACTTTCTGAGAGTGATTATCGATAAAAGTCACGAAGTAGTGTTTTCTACCAATGGACGCAATGGTGGTTGGTCCCCAAACATCTGAGTGAACGAGCTCTAGCTTCTCCTTCTTGGGGATTCTGCCACTTGTCTGAAAGCTGACTCTCTTCTGCTTTCCAAGTATGCATTCTTCACACATATCCAACTCTACTAATTGTAAACCTGGGAGTTTTCCCTTTGTGTGCATGATCTTCATCCCCTTCTCACTCATATGACTGAGTCTCTGGTACTACATCTTTGAAGTCTCATTGCCTGCTGCAACTGTGATCAAACAACATGTACCTGCTGTCATATACATGGTACTAGTCTTCTTGCCTCGGGCAATCGTTATTGTGCCCTTTGAGATCTTCCAATCATTTTCATGGAAGGTCGTAGTGTATCCTTTGCCAGCTAACTAGCCTACATATATTAAGTTTTTTCTCAGGTCGGGAATATGCCTGACATCCTTCAGCTCCCATACTGACCCGTTTAACTTAATTCTCACTACACCTTTGCCCACAATAGCACATGGTTGATCATCACCAAGGTATATGTATCCAAGATTTCCGAGGACATACTTCTTGAAGAATTCTTTTTGAAAAGTAGTATGAAATGACGCTTCAAAGTCTAACACCCAAGACTCTTCCTTGCTCTCCAAAGAGCATATCAATGCGTCGTCTCCTCCTGAGGTGGAAGTGACATTCACCTTTATCTTCGCCTCTGTAACGCCCCACCCCGGAATCCCGGAGCCGGTACGCTATTAGATCTAATGGACTGACCTCACAAACCATCACATGTCTTTTCAGCACGTTTTGTCCTTACTCACGTGCTTCCTGAAAAACTTCTCAGGGGATCACCCATCCTAAAATTTCTTCAGGCCAAGCACACTTAACTTTGAAGTTTCTAAGAGTTGGGTTCCCGAAAAGAAGATGCATCTTGGTGGTATGAGTATTCCAATTAAATCTATCAATACTAATCATATCACCCTCTTAAGGGTTGGGGTATTACAAACTCCCCCACTTAAACTCACAACGTCCTCGTTGTGCCAAATCATATCATCCAAGACTGTACCATCCGTGTGAGATTCTAGAGGTGGCTCCTACGGCCTCAAGAGGTGGCTCCCGCTCTCTTGACGTAGCACTTTACGCCGCATAGCACTTAGCTCTCACAATTCCGGTTGGCTTTGCTCTGATACCATTTGTAACGCCTCACCCCGGAATTTCTCCTTCTGTGCACTCTTGTACTGATTCTTGTAGTGCCCGGTCTTTCCATAATTCCAACACTCGATAGCCTTTGAGATGTTGCTTGGATTCCTTGACTTGGACCTACTGTCCTTTGATCTACATCTGTAGTTTGATTTGTCTCGTCCATTTCCTCTAGTTGAATTTCTACCTCTTGACTCTGTATGCAATACTGAAGAGGTTGTAGCTTCACCCGACTCTCTTCATCGTATCTCCTCACTGAGAACCAGATCACGAACATCATCGAACTTTAACTTGCTGCTTCCTGATGAGCTACTCACAGCCATGACTATAGCGTTCCAGCTTTCTGGTAGGGAAGACAAAAGGATCAACGCTCGAACTTCCTCATCAAACTCAATTTCAACTGAATTCAATTGGGTTGTGACCGTGTTGAGTTCATTGAGGTGTTGTGCTACTGACGCACCTTCCGCCATTCTCAGATTGAATAACCGCCGCATCAAATGAACTTTGTTCGTAGCTGATGGCTTCTCATACATATTTGAGAGTGCTGCCATAAGACTCGCCGTGGTCTTCTCATTCGCTATGTTAAACGTAACATTATGAGTTAACGTCAATCTGATAACTCCGAGGGCTTGTCTGTCTAGAAGGTTCCACTCATCCTCCTTTATAGACTCCGTCTTCTTCCCCGATAGTGGTTGATACAGATTTTTCTGATACAGATAATCCTCTATCTGCATTTTCCAGAATCCAAAATCTGTTCCATCAAACTTCTCAGGTCTCACTTTTCCTTCATCTGCGGTCATGACTTCCACTTGAATCTGACTTCCTCTAGATTGTTTCACGCTCTAATACCAATTGTTGGGAATTATCCGCCGGGGCTACGCAAAACCCCTAAAACAATAAAAACACAGTATAGAGAAAAGTACACCAAGATTTAACGAGGTTCAGCAACTGCCTACTTCCTCGGGAGCCACACAATTAATTTCTTATTAATTAACAAGAAATTACAATGCAAGAGCAGATCTCAAACTTAAGATCTCTCAATAAATGCCAAATATCATTATAGCTACAGTAATATTATCCCCTCCTTAAATACCAATTCCTTCTCTCTTAAATTCTCTCTTTTATTTAACTCACTTCCTCAAAATCTCGTGAGCAGAGAGAGAGAGAGAGAGTGTGTGTGTGATAGAGGAGAGAGGGAGAGCCGCCACCACCAAAAATTCACGAGAGAGGAGAAAGGGAACAACCACAGCCTTGGGCCTTGGGGTTTCCCTTTTATAGGGAAACCCTAGCGACAAACTGGCGACAGCTTGTCGCCAAAGCTCGCCTGCATCGCTTGAGCTCGAGCTCGCCTGTCACGAGTTCGCCTCTTCTGTACTTCGCCCTGCTCGCCTACAGATCTCGCCCGCCAGATCCTAAACTCGCCAGCAAGGAGCCGCTCAAGCTCCCCTGATCCTGACCTTGAGCTCGCTGCGTGTCCACGACCTCGCCTGAAGCCGCCACGATTTCGAGCTCGCCTCGCCTGCAAGGATCTCTTGCTCGCCGGAGTTGAGGTATGGTCTTCATCCTAATTCCAACATTCAACAACCCCAATGAGTTATCCACTTTCTCAATAGGGCTTTCCTGACACCTTTGCAAACATGTGTTATGTCACCTCAACGTTCTTGAATACGAAGCAAGTCGAAGCATAACTTAAACATGACTACTAGTAATTGATTCATAATTTATTGGCAGGTCAAATACCTTTCTTTGGGATGCATCTAAATATTCAACATTTAACATATAAGATCAACAACCAGAAGATGAACCTCTGTTCCAAAGAAAAATGAAATAAAGATTAAAGCTAGAAGATATTATTCTCAAACATTAGGAGGTGGCTTTCCCCCCCTTAAAAAAATGGAGAAAATTAAAAAAATAAACACATAAAAGGTCAGTCTTATTCCGAGTATGAAAATATTGCATCAAGGGAGCATTCACGCAGAAAAACTTTTTATATTTCTCATGGGAATTTGAATTTAGGTAAAATATTCATATTTCATCAAAGGTGCATGTAAAATGAGGCATCTTCCAAAATATAGAAGTAAGAAATATGGTCCTCTGATTAAACTTTCATTGTGGACCGACCAAAATATTCTTATTCTTAGCAACCCTCTAATGTTTGATCATAAAAATATGCTTTGCGATAACATAACGCTCTGATAAAGTTTGGTAGGGTGTCCTGTTCTTGTTTTCTTAGATAAATTACAAGATATCTCCTACACCTAGAGCCAGTTTATCAGTTAACCCCATTGTCTCTTAATTTTAACAAAAACAACCTTACCTGATCATAATTGCGTACAATTGTAACAAAATGTAACTCATTAAACTATCAAAAATATTATAGAAATATTACATTAAAAAAAGGATAGTCGTAAAAAAGTTAACTTTAATCTTCTAACATTCATAAGCAATCTTATCGTAAATTAAAAAAATTAACAATTTTTCAATAACTATTATAGATTAGGGTTTTCTTTTGTACTTAATACATTATGGGGTTTCTTCAAAAACCATATATGAATGAGAGTTTCTTTTCTAATTTACCCTTTTTTTACATTGCAGTGTAAATATATTAGCGTCAGTATACTTCATTAGATTAGATACTGCTTCACATTATAGTTTGTTAAAATTTCGTTCAGTTCTCAGTCCATGAAATCATGTTTGGACTCTTTAAATCTTACTTATTTGCAAATTACCCTTTACATCTTAATTTTTATAAAATTACCCCTCAATCCTCTCATATTAAGTTGTTCTACCGGTAATTTTTTAGTTTTCATACGGGAAAATATTATAAACATGTCTCAATTTGTTTCAAAATTTGACATTGCCCTATTTAATTAGAAACCAATATTGTTAAGTTGAAGGGTAGTAAAAAAGCAGAGGATAGTTTTGCAAATATCAAGAGTTGGAGGATAAGTTTTTAAATATGAAGGATGAAGGATTGAGGGGTATATATACACCAAAAAAAGCCTAACAATTTACATGGAAAGCTTACTCTATGCTAAGCCAGGAAAGTGTTTGGGTTTATCTACAAAATGTCACTTTAAAAGAGGCGCGACCATCTTCTGTATACCCCAATTGTAGGGCTGCAAATTGGAACTAGGGTTCATTCTCGGCTCCCCATTCAACAATCTCCCAATTGAACTCAATCGGGAGAAAAATTCGATGGGGACGTCCTTCGATCTATGGGAGAAAGATCCCTTCTTTTCCGCAGCCGAGGAGGTTCAAGAATCTGCTGACAGGTGCGAGATTTCAAGGGTTTCGTCATTTTGGAGTAATTTATGAGTCAATTCGTTTATAATTTTTTTTTCATATTCTTGGAGTTATTTTGATCTCGAGTTGTTCTACAGGATGGAATCAATTTATAGGCAATGGGTTCAAGAAAAGAAGTTGGATTCAAACCCCTCTTCTAATCTCTCCAAGGACCTTCGAACCGCGCTCGGCACTGCAAAATGGCAGGTATTCTCTAATTCAAAATAAAAATTTCTCAATTTATTCGAAATTTAGGATTGTTTCTGGGGAGAAAGCTGAATTCTGATTTCCTGGGGCTTATTTATAGCTTGAGGAGCTTGAAAGGGCGGTTAAATCAAATGGTGAGGAGTTTTCTGTTGGAAAGTCAACAAAAGCTCGGCGTAACCAATTTGTTTTAGCAATTGAAAATCGGATATCTATTGTAGAGAATTCTTTAAAAGAATCAAATCTCAGTGAGGGGGAGAGTCCTCTGTCTTGGGTTCGACTAAATGAAGGGGAAAGAGATGAACTTGCTCTCTTTTTAACAGGTTCTGAGGAAGAAAAAGAAAAAGGGTCAGATTTTCAATCTTTTGATTCTCTGAAGAATTGCGCAAAGTCTGCCAGCCCAGTTAATGAGGTCTTGCAAATTTCAGCCTCTAGTGAGGATGACATTTCTCGTAGAATGTTGAATGAACAATCTAATTTTCTACCGCCAAGGAAGCTTAGCTTCTCAGGGCCAAAGAGTGAACATTTCAATGCTAAAATGAATCGGTATTGGAATGGGTTAATGAAGTGGAGGCATGGGCGCGAATATGAAGAAACCATCCCATTACAAGATCAACAATTGAATCGGAGGATTAATGCATGTTATGAAGGAAGTAAGAGTTGTCTTGGTAGTTGTGAGGATGAGACCTGTGATAAGCAGCTTAACGGATGGGTTGGTGCTATCCAGAGACAACTTCAAAGATCTCAGTACCAAATTCGATATGCTCACCCTAAACGAATGATTGCTTGGTGCTTACTTGTAGTTCTTTTGATTGGTAAGCTTCTTCTAATTTATGTTGTTATATTGTGTGGAATATTTTATTCTTTACTTGGGTAATTTACTTGATTGTTTTAAAAATTTTTTTTAAGGTTGTTACAGCCTCAGCCATGTTTGTGCACATATACACATAAATACACGTGAACACAGGCCCGGCCACACACCGAGACACATGTCTACGCACACAAGCACTGAAGCATGCACTTGACTGTGTGCCAATGTGTGTGGTTGTGCAAGGGCGCACACAGATAAAGGGATTAGGTGTGTTTGTAACTTTTAGGGACGCTTTTATCCACATACGCACATCCATCTGTGCGTCTACGGAAGCATGATCGTGCTTGCATGCATTCAGATGACCAGACGGGTCAGCGGGCCTGTTTCTTGTGTAGGTGCGCTGTTAATATTGTTAGAGGATAACTAGGTTAGTGATGCCCACTCACAGATTCATCTATTCTGTGGTTGATGTAGATCGTCTGCGTAGTTCAATTAAATTACATATGTTAAAAGATCTATCAATAAAATGATCATTTATATTGAGCATTTACTACCGTGCATCAAATGGTTGCATAAATTAGCAACTTTCTAATCAGACAACTAATGATATCTCTTAGTGCATGAGTTGGACTTCCTGTGAATGACTATTTCATTCATCATGGTCTACAAACCTTTAAAGATGTAGAAATAAAATTTTTCGATGTTTCAGGATCTCTAACCCTATATAACTCATGTTTCATGTTGTACCTTTGGTTGCTATTACTGTAAAATCATTATTTTTTCTAGTACATGCTGCATAATTAATTAGAACTCAATTTGCCTAATCTTTTTGTAAAACCATTATTTTTTCTACTACATGCTGCATAACTAATTAGAACTCAATATGCCTAATCTTTTTGTAGATAGTTCAAAACATGTTGAAATGACTAGAGTGGGTCATTCAAATTAAATGACATAACCAAGTTACTTATTCCTAAGAGCATTAAAGCATCCTCCCTCTCTTCCCCCTCCCTCTCTCTCTATATATATACACGCGCACGCGCCCACGCACACAGAGGAAATAATGTATATAGATGAGAATACTTGAACTGCATAACCTATCTATCTCTTGGTAGCTCATTTAGCAATAAGAGTTGCCTGCGACTATCCATTATTTTTCTATATGTATATACTATATATATATTATATAATATGTATATGTATATATATAATATTATATATATTATATTATATTATATATATGGGTAGGGTTATAATATACATGAGGTGAAACTTAGTTACATTTGTGAAAGTACATTTTTGCACACCGATATTAATGGTCTACACCGTTCATTGTTATTTACATGCATCAAATGTAAGCGATCAAAACTCACGTGGTTTAGAATTTTCTATCCTATAATTCAATCAACTCAAAATAACTAACATCTGAGACAGTTATAGACCGCCCGTTTCTAAGACATTAGATGAATAAACCAAAAATATTGAATCTATGTGATTTCTAGTCTTCATGTAGTCTTAATTGCATAGATCAGCATGAATGGTGTGGATTATTAATATCGATGGTCAAACATGTATTTGTACAGGTGTGTAGCCTTGTAAGTTACACTTTGTGCATATTGTAACTGTACTCTATATACACACACACACACACTACATTGTACGGGGAAAATAAATGGTGGGTGGAAGTGAAGGAATGGTGGAAAAGTCCCATTTTTTGGATTTAGGTTGGTATAAACACAAAGTCGAGGGGTAAAATTGGAAAGAGGTTTAGCTCATGAAATGATGTGGGTCCTCTCTACTATCCATTCTCTTTACATATCTCACCCTCTATATTAAAATATTACACAAATCCTTTAAAGTAGTGAAAAAGACCATGCAATGAAAATAATAATAATAATACTTGAATTTAAACATATTTATTGGCCACGTATGTTTATAATTTTATTCAAAATATCTGCTACGGTAAAAATTATTCAAGAGAACTAATTATTAAATATAGTTGTTTTCTCAAAAAAATTATTAAATATAATTACTAGAGTAGTTAGAATGTATATATGTAAATATTATAATGAATTATATATTCCTCAATATGTGTTTTAATCAAATAATGTTACTTATGAAATACATGCATCATTTAGCATGTAAACATTAAAATTAAAATACATATTAAGTCATTTAGCATGTAAGCATTAAAATTAAAATACATATTAAGAAGTATAAAATTTTATTTATATTTGTACTATAACAACAACAAAGCCTCTATCTCAAATGTTTAGGATCGGCTACATGAATCCTATTCTTCCATTTCGTTCTATTATGGGTTATCTCCTTTGTTAAGCTAACCATAACTATATCATTCTTAACTACTTCCAACCAAGTCCTTCTAGGTCTACCTCTCGATTTATTTGCTCCATTAACTGTAATATTATCACTTTCCTAACCGGTGCACTAAGAGATCTACGTTGTACATGATCGTACTACCTTAATCGATCCTCTCTTATTTTATCCTCTATAAGACCAACTTCTAATTTACTATAGATGCACTCATTTCTTATCTTATTTTTTATTAAATGCCCACAAGACCATCTCATTATTCTCATACTGCTACACTCATTTTTTGCACATTTTATTTTTTAATTGTTAACATTATGATCCATAAAGTATTGTTGGTCTTCTAACTGTCCTATATAAATTTTCCTTAAGTCTAACATGTATTATACAATCACACAAGACTCTCGAAGCACTTCTCCATTCTAACCATCCTGATTTGATTCGACTGACATCATCCTCAATCTCACCATCATGCTGAATGATTGATCCTAAATAGCGAAATTAATTACTTTTAGATATATTTTGGCTATCAATATGAACTATAGGCTCTTTTTTCCTTCTAGTTTTACTAAAAATGCATTCCATGTATTCAATTTTTGTTCTAATTTTAAAATCTTTAGTTTCAAGAGCTTGTCTCCACTTTTCTATTTTAAAAATTATACATTTTCTAGTCTCGTCAACTAATACTATATCATCAGCAAATAACATACATGATGACACTTCATCCTGAATATTTGTATTATAATCATAATTAAACATATGCATAAAATTTTTATTTCTTTCATCTAAATTTATTTATGCATGTGCATTCTGCACGTGTATGTTGGGGGTGTGTGTAAATATATACATAGAGGAAATAATGGGTATGTGCTGGTATCTTATTTTGCTAAATGAGCTAGCAAGAAATAGCTATGTGGTAAGGCTCGTCTAAAAGTCATATCAGAAAGATATAGGCCTCTCCGCTTCATCTCTTACTAGCTCATTTTGCTAGATGGTGCTACTATGTATGTATGTATGTATGTATGTATGTATGTGCGTGCGTGCGTGCGTGTAAGTAAGTAAGTACGTACGTAAGTACGTAAGTAAGTACGTACGTACGTACGTATGTAC
>BQKN01000682.1:464224-476510 GCA_022839385.1 Asparagus kiusianus | reverse complement strand
TTCGTTTAGCAAGTGATACACATCAAGGCACAAATATCATAGCTAGCCTTGATGTGTAGCATGAATGTCAAAGCAAAATCAAGGGTGGACAATAGCTCCTATTTACGTAAGTTTACAAGAGTTTTAATCTCATGTGTGTGTTTTTATATATGCATGTACGTATAGGCAGAGAGAGGAGGGGCTGGTGTGTCCCAATAGCCCCTTGGCTAGAATGATGCTGAGTTAGCAATCATCCAACTTATTTTTATAAAATCTATAGTTGATCAGTTTTTACAAAAGAAACCTATAATAAATCAATTTAGAAAGACCACTCATCTTCAACCCTAAATCAAAGTCCCAACTCCCTCATCACCGCCACTCTCTTGCTTCGTCCCAGTAAATTGACCTTCTTGTTGAATCACAAATGCGGAAAACGTTACCGGGTCACTCGCATCCAGCTTAGACTAACATAAATTTGTCGCCTGTGCCGAAGCCTTGTAATATTTTGACATGTTTTTTCCTTAAGAACTAAAGCATAGATTTCCTTTATCCTATAGGTAATTACCTATATGAGAACAATGTTCTAAAACCGGTGATCCACTTAATGGATTTGTATTGGTTTAGGTGTGGGAAGGAGAGGGATTTGGAGATTTTATTTGGGTTTGAAGATGATGGGTTTTGGATATTTGATTTTTTGTAGGGATTCTTTTGTAAAGAATCAGTGATTAAATGGTTCATATTGTTACTTGGCTCAAGTGATCCTTCAAATATAAGTGCATTTCTTTAATGGTTTTGATCAGGATGTCATCTGGCGGGGCTAAAGAATGTAAGGGACTACGGAGATTTAGTTTAGGGAGGATTAAGACAAAATAGGGTTTGTGGCTTGAAGGAATGCAATGCGATATTGGGTGGGTGGGGGGGGGAGTATCTTGGATCATGTGGTTGTGACTTCCATGGGGAGACAACCATCTTCAAAGAAGAAAGGATTAGTTGGATCGTGGGTTAGTGGAGAGAAGAAGATGAAACGTTCTTTTGAAATGGTTTTTAAAGGTTTCTTTTGCAAATTAAGCATATATGATTTTTAAGTGGTAGACTGGATGTGTGACATACTAGGTAGCACGGATATGGATGTGGACATGGACACAGACACAAATATAGGCATGAGACACGATAAATTTGTAAAATGTAGGGTACGGGGGCACAACTATATGTTTGTGCGTGTGAGTGGGCGCTCATTAGATCAAATATTAAATTAAAATACCTATAATATATGTATGCTTCTATTTATTATCTATAACAATTAAGAATCAAGTTAAATCGCGCTCATTAGATCAAATATTAAATTAAAATACCTATTATATGTATGCTTCTATTTATTATCTATAACAATTAAGAATCAAGTTAAATCAAACTAAGAATAAAGTTTAACAACAAAGTTTTGTTTTAATCCACATGGGATAATATGATGATTATTTTTCAAATGTTTATGTAATGTGTTTCAGTAGTTGGGTTCAAAAAAATAATTAGTTTTGAACCCAATATTACTAAAGAAACTAGTTTATGTTATAAATAAGAGGAAAATCGGTTTTTGGTTTAAACCATACATGTCCATGGCATGTTTGTGGAGAATTTGTGTCTGATATGTGTTGGACACGGACACATCACCCAAAACGTTGCTCCTAGGTGACACAACAGTGTCACTCTAGCCAAGGGGCTAGTGTGTCACACCAGCCCCCTTTTTCGATATATATATATATATATATATATATATATATATATATATATATGAAGAAAATACATAATTATATATAAATGTGTTTATGTATACATGTGTGGGAATTGTTTACTTGAAAAATCTCTTATAATAAAAGAATCGCCCAAAGATAGGTGGCTATTCTTCAATATATGGTAAGAATTTAAAATTTCAAAATTAAAGGCTTTGATTTATATGGAAAAAGAGTCGTGGTAACGAGTGTGCTTAGATCACTCATTAAGGCCACATTATTATGCAATATTGTTTTCTTAACCCAACAATAGATGCATGTTGGTGAGGTTTTAATTTTTTTAGCTTATTGTCAGAAAAGATCGGTTTATATATTCTTTTATTCTTAATATGTTTTCATTGAGGATAATTTATCTTTATTTGTATGAATTCTCCTCACCCACATACGAATAAACAAGTTCAAAGGATGATGATCTAGAATGAGTAAAATCAGTGTTTTCAAAACAAAATGCGAGGTCAAGACAATGAGGTCATATGTTGCTTGGGGCGAAAGGCGCCAAAAAAGGCGATCACCTGAGTGAACCAATGTGATAAGTATTCAAAAAATTCACAAACATTGCAAATAATATACACATATCAATTAATATCAACAAGACAAATTAATTACATCCTAATATTCGAAGTCATAGATTTAATAGTCATAGACCATCTAAATAAATTAACAAGTACCAAATATTGAATAGTAATATTAATTAGTAAAAACACAAATAATTAACAAACTTTGAACATCAAGGTTCAAATTACGACATGTCCTCAAAATGATATAGATAATAAAGTACATTTCAACAAAAAATAGCAAAAAACTGATAATGAAAAAGAAACACAAAAATTCAGTAAGAAAAATAAACTTTACTTTATTGGACACCTTACACGTCCTCAAAATTTTAAAACAGAGACAAGCATCTCGCGTCTTGCATCATATGCCTTAGGCGAGAGGGCCTGAGACGCCACGACAAGGTTACGAGGTGCTAAGGTGAACTACTGAGGCACCAAAAGGCTATCGCCTTATTAACTTTCATCGCCTGGCAATACGCAAGGCGCTAAGTTACAAGATTGCCTCGCCTCAGCGCCTGAGGCGCTAAGGCGCATTACCTTTAAAACACTAAGTAAAATCTAAAGTTTATTTTTCTAGATTATTCGTTTAATTTGGTTCATGAATCTTATGATAATGATTATATTACTAGACAATGGATGCAGGAGAGAGGGAGGAAGAACAAAGATGTTTTAATAATTAGGAGTGGACCCAGGTAAGGGCCAAATGGGCCCTAGCCCCTCCTTGGAAAATTGAAATTTTAAAGTAGGTGTATTTATGAAAGGGTCTTGAATCTCCATGTCTTCCTTAGCTCCACTCATCGACCATTAGAGAGTGGTCGAGCTCCAGTTTAACAAAGAGAAAAAGAATTGAGAGGAGAAAAGAGTAGAATAGAAGAGAAGGAACAAGAGAATTGGGTTCTTAGATTTTAGTCCTCAAGCTAGAAGATGATGAACAGTAACAATCCTTACATGTGGAGCTTTATTTGCTATGACATTTAAACAAATCAGTCAGCATCTACCTACGTGCAGCTAGCAAACATCTATTCTACAACCCAAGAATATTTACACTAAAACCCATAAAAGATTACAATTTGCAACTGAATGCAATCATAGCCAAGGTTTTAAATATCGGATATCGGAGAAATATCGGATGGCCAAAATTCATATCAGATTGCGGATATCGGAGAAATATCGGGGATACGTGGTAAATATCGGAATGACAAAACAGATGTTTGCATATATGGTATAATGTACTAAAATGTAATCTCAACATACTTAATAAAATCTAAGCATACAAAATGTAAATAATATATGTTTAGGATCACTAATCAACCTTATAAAATAAACAAGAGTACAAATCAACATTGCTAAGTATTGTCAAATTTATTTGTAGGTCAAAACGTCATTTGATATGATGGGAAAACATGATATCTCGCCCAAAAATTGCCAAACACGGTATATTGTTTTGTGACAAGTCATATAAAAGAATGTATCGGCCAACATATCGGCTAATATATCGGCTACGTTAGGGATATAACGCCCAAAATAGCCAAAATAGGGTAAATGATATTTAGAGACCATATCGGTTGCGGAAAGCCTGGTAAAAGGATATATCGGGGGACATATCGGGTCATGTCGAGGATATTTAAAACAATGATCATAGCTCACAACTTCAGCATTTTAACTTGTGCCTCAAATTGATGACCCTTCTTCAGAGGTATATTGTCAGTTGAGGTCTCTATTTATAAAAAGTATGGGTTAAATTGTAAGTTCACCTATCACTACTCTTTCCAAATCCTGCATCTTTAATTGAAAGAACTTTTTCGGGAATGGATATATGTTGTAACATTGATAAGGAAGATGCTATAAAATGATTTCAAGAAATGAAGGCAAGAAGAAAGTTATTGTAAAACACTATATTCTAACTTGAATTTGATTCTGAAAGTCTAGTAATATAATGATGTTAGATACTAATCAACCGCACAAGAAAATTTATATGTTATCACATTTAGTTATTGTAAGTTCACATTATCATAATCATATGCAAAATAAATGCTGTAATGGAAGGCAAGATATGCCAATACCCTGCTCTCCATCTCTCTCCACAGACTGATCATTCTGTCTGTTCAGTTAAATATTTTCACTTGCACACATCCTTCATGCTGAGACACATGACCCAAATCCTTTACAATTAGATAATTTCTGCATGAATGCTGACCACTTTATTACTATATGCAGCTATAATAATGTTGAGTTCGAGATAAAGGAACCATTTTGTTGGTAAATTTCTTCTACATTGGTGTACTATATAGACGTGAGAGCAGATCTCTAGTACTCTGGAAGATGATTAAGGTATTTGCATTTGCCTTTTTGTTTGCTTATGAAGAGTCCACCAATGCAATATGGTTAGTGACCCCAGCATACACAACCAGATAGGCGTTTTTGCTATGGTACGTGCCTTAAAGTTTTGTAACTGATGAGGGAACTGTCTAAAATAGCTGCCTTATTTGTCGTTCCTTCTTAATCTAGAGGAACCCTACACTTGAAAAGATGGAACCCATCATGAGATCTTGTTCCATATCTATGAACAGCATGAATATACTTTCCTTCAGGACCATTTCTCTTCAAATAGTGCTTGGTCTTATTGGTTCCGATTGACAAAATTTCACTCCATTATAATTGTCAAAGCATGCTGAATTGTGTTTTAGTTTGAATCCTCTTAGCAAAGAAGTTTCAACTCTTCGTTTGGAGTACTGACATTCTTGCTGCACTTCACTGTAATTATAAAGCACTGCCTATAAATTTAATTACCCAACACTTGTTTCTGAAAATTTTATAGGAAATCGTTAGATGGCTTGCTGAAATTCTCATACTAAGAACAATGGAGACATTGAATAGAAGCAGTAATTCCAATCCTCAACATAGATTAATTGGTGATGTTCATTTGAAACATCAGCCAACTTCAACTATTATTCAAATTATTTCAGTGCTTACCACTTAAGCATGCAACTTAAATTTACCCATCATGAGTAAAATTATGGATTGCATTCAAATTGCAAGGGTTGATATCAAGATTTGTTATGGTTTGCAACTATTTTGCATTTATGGTTGAATTTGATGGTGTTCCTTTTGTTTCTGTAGGTTGGGTTGTTCATAACTTATCAGGAACTGGATACGCATTACTCAGAGGTCTGCTTAACAATGAGGAATCTGTACTCCAATGTTGATCCTATTATCTCTGACCTCTGAGCATATAGGTTGACTTTAGCCAAACTGATCGGTGTAATTTTTTAGAGGTAATACTTGTATATTGTGTTGTAGTTGTTATATGTTCTTGTCAATTCCTGTAAACTCTTGCATTTGCTTGTGATTGTATTGTCCCAAAAGGGATATGAGCAATGTATTGAGATTTATAACAATCTTCTCTCTTGTTAAGGATTGGGTGTTTGTGTTTGTTGGGAAAAAGATAGAAAAGATTATGTTGTCTGTGCACTGTGCAGTTTGTTGCGTTGCTCACGTCCATGATTTGCCTAAATTATGCTGTTTGGTGTTTTCATGCTGATGATTGGAGCTTTGTAAAATTTTTGCTTTTTAATGCATCGTGTAAGCTAATGTAGATGAATTTATGGGATGAATACAAATTTCTGGTTGATACTCCCTGTGATTTCGTAACTTTAAATCGGCGGGTTCTTTTCTCTTGTTTATGGAAGCTTTCTTTAGATGGTGATTATGGACGAAAGGAAAGAGGGGAAAAAGAAATTTACTTAACAACTATAGCAATAAGAAAAGGAAAAGCGCTCAATGCGGGAAAAAAAGAGAGAAAAATAAAAACAATTCTTTTTTTAATCATGTTGTTACTTCTCAACAGAGCGTCTTCCTATGATGATAACATCAACATATTTTTCATCAACCTATCTTTCATCAACCAATTCAAGTTATGCTGCTTGACTCTTGTGATGTATATCTTGCGTGTAGATGGTTACTCTCTTTGATATAATAATGATAACTCCTATGAAAAAAAGATCTGTTTTGATCAATAGTAAATTACACACTAAATTTGGTTGTTTGGTTGATTTCCCAAAAAACAAAGAAAATGAAATCTGACATAGAAACTTCCTGTATAGGGTTTCAAGTGTTTTTCTTATAAAAATCTCCAAAATGTGGTTTCTAGAAATGGAATCCAATCAGCCGATGGGAGGATGTCACTTCACCATCTTTCTTGATTTCAAAGTCAGAACCAAACTAAGGGGCTGTTTGGTTTGTTTGCTAAATATAGGGAAATGCAATTCCATGTAAAAAAGCTCAAGTTTTGAGTTTTCTAAACTTTTCCAAGAAATAAATTGTTTTGTTTTGGTTCGTATGTAAAATATAATGGGAAAGCATTGTATTTACTTTTCTTGTGTTTGGTTTGCATGAAAAAAAGGGAAAACTTTTGTTGATTTGACATTTTCCACTTTTCTTATTTTTGGTTGGTTTTGAAGTGGGTAGGAAAAAATGTTTATGGTCACCATGATAAGATTACCTCCCACTATACACATAGTACAAATTAGAACTAACATTGACATAAATTAGAACTAACATGGCAGAAATTAGAACTAACATGGTACAAATTAGAACTAACATGGTACAAATCAGAACTAACATGGTACAAATTAGAACTAACATGACATAAATTAGAACTAACATGTTACAAACTAGAACTAACATGGCAAAATTAGAACTAACATCATTGTTAGCCATCCAGTACAATATCAAAAGATATTGCAGGTTGCTAATCTCAGAAATTGACCATCATCATAGCCTAAAAGTAAAAAAAGACACCAAATTAAACTCGGGGCATGACAACCGAATACCTTAATAACCCACAACAATAGTCATCCAATACAATGCGTGTACATTGTAGGTTTCTTGCCGCTCAGATAATTTTATCAGTTGTCATATTCGTATGGTGACTTATAAAGTTCCTGCAGTCACAATTTCAATGTAAAAGTTAGTATTCTACAACATTCACATCATGAAAGGTAAATATTATAATATGGAGGCATATAAACACTTACTACATATGAAAATAATATGTTCCACCATTGTGTTGTTCGACAAACATAAAAAATAACATTCCTACGAGTAGTTGCCTAAATAAAATTAAATAATAATAGTCTTTCACCAAAAGTGGATTTCACAAGTATGTTAGAAGTGAGAATCACAAAATACCACGTACACACATATTCTATCGGACTTCAACCCTCTTTGTTGAGAAATGCATCAATCATCTCTTTTTGACCAACCAGAGATATACCCATAAATAGTCTTGCTTCATGCTCATTCAAAAAGAGATAACGATAGTATGTATCTAGCTTACCATTACTAAAGTCATGTAAATGAGCATATAGAACCGTGGATAACTTTTTGGTCTAATGCATATTTACACATTTCATGCTAGCGCTGAATACATCTATCTTATCCATCATTTTTAGCATGAGCTCATTATCTAGGTTGGTCCTACGAGCCTTACCCTTACCAACACATGCATTTTCCCTAGAACTTGATGTGACGGGTACTTCCTTAGGCGGAGGAGTGTCCTCGTCATAAAAAATGTGTACTTGAGGGGATCGCGAGGCAGGCAAAGGAGAGTCAGCATCGTCTCCAAGATTTATGGATTCACTACGACTAAACTTTTTCCAAGCATCACTAGCAAAATCCCCTCTAGCTTGATCATCCCGATGATAAGGGCAAGATCATCATAATACCTCAGGGTTTGTTGACGTATTGTCTAAGCTTAGCATTCTTAAAGCTCTTGTCCGAGAAAGTATAATTGAATTAATTCAATGAAAACACGAAAATAAGATAATTAGTCAATGAAAGTGCAAAAATATTTTATTTACCTCAATCCACCTATCCAAACATTCAGGCTCCATGATGACGGTCTTGGTGCTATCATCCCAACCGACACCACTCAGATTACGACAAGTTTCCATATCACAGAATCTTGTACATAAAGTTTTAATGCGGTTCATGATGTTTTCCCATTTAAATATTGTGTTGAACTTCTCGTTAATATGTTGAGAAGCCATATGAAAAATGGTTCTCTTAAAGCTCTTGTAGAGTTTGTAACCCTTTCTTATCAAGTCGCCAAGAAATGCAATGAGCTCATCATCGTAACGGGAATCCCAAAAAATATGTTTGTTACCTTGAGAACCGCAAGTCTTACTATTTTTTTGTTTGTTGAGCACATATTTTTCCTCTTCTTCTTTAGATTTGTTAATGTTTCTTCCCCCTCTTCTATGGGCACCCGTTTAGATCCTGATTCGGGAGTTGAGCCATACCCGCTAGTGGAAGAAAGTTGCAACCCACTAATATGAGGACTATGGAATTGTGGAGGCAAAGTAGGAGAACTTAGCATGTTCATATATGACCACAAATGTAGGTGTATCGAGAAGTAACTGTCGTCTTGGAACATGTTGGGCATTGCATGAGGTGGTTGTCCAAAGTAGGACTGTTGAAATAGAAAATATCCACTCTTAGCTTGATGCATGGACTGAAAGGGTTGAGGTGGTGGAGGTTGAGATTGTGCTACACCCTTGCCTTTATGATTCTCTCCCACTTAATGATGTATTATCAGCCATTACTAATTAAATAGTGAGAATTAGATATTATAAAATTTGTAGAATAAGCAAAACTTGAATACATGAAAGATAAAACACAACAAATTAACTGGAAGTAAAATATGAATACATGAATGAAAAGCAAAATATAATAACTGATTAAGTGCCATATTAATACATGAATGAAAAGCAAACCCTAATAAGTGGACAAAGCAAAACATAGAGTTAAAGAGTTCATACATGAGCATGAATATTACAACAAATATGAGAATTAAGTCTCAATGGTTACACCATGATTATACTTATCACAGTAGTCCACCCACATCGCCCAGGAAATGTCATCCCTAAGAGTCTTCCACTCATTTCTTGATTCGGTTTGCTCTCTTTGTGTTTAAGTCTGAGTAAAATTAACTAAATTATTATCATTCTCATAAATTACCTTACCATCAACATCTTCATTAATTTCGGACTCGTCGAGTAGTTGGATCAACAGTTGTAATGAAATTATGAAGTACCGTGCATGCCAATATAATATCTACTTGTGTAGGAAATGGGTAATGCGGCTTAGCACCCAAAATCTTAAAATGATTCTTTAATGTGCCAAATGCAGATTCAATCTTAGACCTCAAAAAAGAATATTTTAGATTGAATAATTCCCTTCCATTCTTAGGTGTTTTACCCGAATGTTCTCAAATGATATCGAACACCACGATATGGAGATATGAAACCTGACATGGTGAGGTACCCAGCATCACACAGATGGTATTTGCCTACAAATTTATTAAGAAAATTTTTAAGGAAGTCATGTTTGCATATTAAATTTAAAATGTTAAAGTTTTATATAATTATCATCATAGACTTTCAATCCATGTGGTTGTGGTCTAGATAATGCATCCTGGAGAATCTTATAATCATTTACAAACCCCCTCCCAACCTGCTAAAACATATGTGAATATTTTGTTTGGGGTGCAAGCTGCAAGCATGTTCTGTGTAACATCTTTGCGGCCTCAAAATCGTGCAACAAGATTAATTGGAAGCATTACATCAATATGAATCTCATCTATCATACCAATGTAATCCTATAATACATGAATCAAATTACTAAGTTATCATTTACTTTCATTGATTATACATGTAAATTTCTTAAAGTGTAGATATACCTTGAAATAAGGGTAGTATAGCGGGTTGTTAACGATCTCTTGGAGAATGTCATTGGGGGCTTGTTTCAGGTAGAGTCTATACAGGCAAATAATTACTTGTAATACCTTGTTAAAATATCTACTGGCTGTCTCCTGTGATCTTATAAAATGAGATCTGACAATGTGATTTTTAGATTTATGACCCAAAATGTTCAGTGTCAATATAACATGTTCTTCCACTGTTACATTCATTGAGTCTTTTAGCAGTCTATTGTTCCTTATTATATTCGCTAGTTTAACAAAAAGCATCACTCCGCATTCTAATATAATTTACACAACTATCACTAAAACCATTATAAATACGCTCTATGTGTTCAATTCTAGCTCTCACTTGTCTTTTCTTTTCCTCACTTGGACCACTACAAATTGATTTACGTCTAGCTTGCATTCTCCTTATGACCTTAATTATTATAATAAAAACAAATAGTGCAGCACGTTGAACCATATTAACAACACTTTGTTTATCGGTACAATCTCCATCACCATCTATCTACGATGTAAAAATCATTATCCAGTTAGAAACTAAGTAGAATTCTAACAAAACCTGAATGAATTGCAATTTACAAAAATTAATGACAAACTAGGTAGAATTCTAAACAAGCTATCGAGACCCAAAAATACTGCAGATCCAAATCCTTCATGAATTCAACATCCTCCTTTCTTTCTAAGAATTCAATCACTGTCTACCAATATTTCATCTTTGAAAGCAAAACTAATAATGAAAAAAAAATCACTAATATGGCTATCAAAATTTTAGATCCATCACAAACGATCCCAAAAAAGTTAAACATAGGAAGCTTAAAGTACTCATAATCTAACGCTTACGCATCAAAATAAAATAAAATACTAGCTTAAAGAATTAAAAGTTAAATGAATGATTATACCACATAAAGCAACCCAATTGCATAATTATCCATTAATTTAAGAAATCTCTCAAACAAAAAAACTGAGAACGTGAGACTCAGTTCTTAGTTTTCTTTAACAGTGAGTCATTAAGCATAAGAGATACAAATAGTTTGCACAAAATTGGCAATTAGTAAAAACTATTTTTTCTAAAAATCTGCTAAATATACTTCTTTATTGCAATAATAAATTCACAAAAACATGCAATTAATTGCATGAAAAATACTTCAAGAAGTCATATAGGAACAATCTCTATTGCACAGAACATAATGAAACTTAATTTGATGAGCTAGAAATGTTATCTACTACACACATAAATCAGTAGTATCCTACAAAAAGCTAGTAAAAAATTCTTAATTATTCCAACAATATATGTTTCTCTATCCTACTAGATACAGATATTTAATATTCCTATCATCTCATATTTGGATACACCATACATCTAGTGATACCATATAGTTTTTATTTACTATTTGTTTATCCCCATAAATTTTCTCATTTTTTAGGGTTAACAATTTGATGAAGATACATATATAGTTTAATTCAGTCAAAAAGGATAAGTCATAAATTTTAAGCAGGTATAAAAACATAAGTAGGGATTATATATACATTATAAAACTACAAAATGTCTTCACATTATTAAACAACGCAAAAGTTCAGATCTGCTAAAAAAATTTGTTAATCTAAAACCTCAAAAAATCAATCAAATACAAAGCTCAGATCTGAATAGCGTCGGCAAAGATCAGATACCCTCCCTCAATTTCTCAGAAAATTGATCTAAATTAAACTAATAATCCGAAAATTAAAAAAAAGTAATTTTTACCTTGATTTATGAAGCAACAACGTCGATAAAGACCTGATCTGAATAGCGTCGGCACAAGATCAGACGCCCCTCCCCCAATTTCTTCGAATACAGCCACAAAGAAGGTCGCGGGAGTTTATGGCGGGAGGAGAGCAAGGAGGTAACAATATCTCACCGAAGAAAACAACGAGGAAGACCAAAATCCGACGTGGCTAGGGTTTCCGCCGATTTCACTCGGTTGGGGAAGGAATTCGGGGAGAGAAAAAAAACCTAGGTGGCAGTGATTTCCTCTTTTGTGTTTCTCTTCAGCCTTATCGAAACAAAGCTGGGAAAGAAAATAGCGAAAATGAAATAACCGACGTGGAAGGGGAAAAACCAATGTGGAGGGGTTAAAAAGTTTTCCACGAGGAATGAAAGCGAACCAAACAGCCCTTTAAACAAAAGAAAAGTTATTCTCTCTCTCTCTCTCTCTCTCTCTCTCTCT
>BQKN01000682.1:429317-459224 GCA_022839385.1 Asparagus kiusianus | reverse complement strand
AGTGAAGTGACATAATCCCCTCCACTCATTCAAATGGGAGACTACATTCACATGGGTTGAGGAGTGTATGGGGATATGCAACCATTTGAATGAGTGGAGGGGATTATGCTACCTCACTACCAAGCATAACTTTTTGTACATGGGTAATATGTATATAAGGAGGCTCCTTATGTACATAAGGAGTCTCCTTAGTGTACATCTAAGGATGCACCTCTCAATGTATGAATTGTGCTACTTTAATGGACGATTCACACCATTCATCATGATCTAAATGTCTTAAAACACTTACAAAATAAAAATCATGATATGTGAATATTTCTAACACATATTTATCATTGTCTCTTTTGTTGTGTTATCATAAAACCGTTAATTTTACTATCACTTGATGCATTGGTAAAAACAACCCAATATGCCTAATTTTTTGTTTACATGACATCCAAATCATATAGATCAAAATGAACGAAGTAGATCAAGTAAATTGATTACATATAATCTAATTCTCAAGATGCATCCACTTAGGTTCAATCTAAGACCGCTCATTAGATACATATTTCCCTATATTTATATATAATAAAATAAAATTCCAGGCACATCATTCTTTAAGTCAAGGTCAACAAATTTGTCGTTTATTGTAAATTCCTACCATGGCGTCACGCCGAAATTACCTCCCCAGTTGCGATAGATGGTGTTCCCGTGATTCACTTTCTCAGAAACAACAGCCTCCCGTTAAAATTTTCCAAGTTACCCATTAAATTCCAAACCCCTGCATAGACAGAGTCGTCCGCTCCCTTTACGCCGCCACTTGATGACGAGCGCTTGCGAGCTCTTCTCTCGGAGGTCCCGCCCTCTGTTCCGGAACCGCGACCCCGACACCCAAGTGTCAGTGGACCCCTCCCTCTCCTCCGACCTCCAGCGCTTCCGCCGCCGCCGCCGTCCCGTCCGCCGCCTGCGCCGCCGCGGGCTCGAAGAGGTAAGGAAGGCGCATCTCCTTCTAGCTCTTCGTTTTCAAGCTTTTTTGTTTTGTTTTGTTCTTTTTTATAAAAGGAGCGAGCAACCAGTTATGTCTTCGTTATTGTTGATACGCTTATACGCTTATCTGCATAATTATAAAATTTATGGCTGCTCAAATATTACACCATTTCCAACCTTGAGAGATGTCGGCATCTGCCGTGGTGTTGTTGCGAAGAACACCCGAGTCTTTCTATTTATTAGGTTTTTTTTGCGTATCGATGAAGGCCAAAATTGAAAACATAGAATAAGAAAGTCTAAACATGTAACTACACATTTATGCCTTCGTTTTGGATTGCCTCTAAAAGATGTTCGATCTCCCAATCTAGGATAGGCGCTGGGTGCGTGTGCGGGTGCGGGACATTTCAAATTTGTGAAAGGTAGGATATCGGGACACTGCTAGAAACATGAGATTGATTTTGTTTTTCTTTTGTTTTTTCATTCGCATGTTATGAAACTTAAAATTCCTGTTATATTTTTATGTTTCGTCTATTAAGTAGATTATAAGTTGGAAAATTGCTCATTTTTGAGCTAGATACATCAACGATCGTTTAAAATCATACTTATCAACAAGGTATAGGCTGTAATGAACCTGACCTGTGTCCAGTGAGGTTCAAGAAGTGGACGTGAAGTGTAAAATACACATCCAAGAAGTGTGTGAAGAATATTTTAAATTAAAACATGTATTATGTAATTGAGTATACGTTAGACTAATGTATGTTTATTTAAGGAGTGTTCAAGGCGTGTGGCGTCGGACACGCGTCGGACAAGGCGTCGGACAAGGGTAAGGGCGCCCAGACGAAGTGTCAGGGCAACTTAGGTAGAGGAAAACATGTCCCTGACATCTGTAGGTAGCTCAGTTCGGGTGTGTCAATTGTTTTGTGCTAGGAGAAAGAAAAGCAAGGCAACGACGATTTTAGGAGAGTTATATATAAATTTTGGCAACAAAAGACTAGCTACTAGAACTCTTATACCATCCTAACAAAAACCTAGATTTTTTCTACTGATGAGGCTATGCTCATCAGTGTTCTTAATTTTACATGTCGAGGACATGTAGGACGAAAAAATTCCATATAAGATGATGGATAACGGAGTTATTTGATAAGTAGCGGGGTGTCTTACTAGCTAAGTGTATACATATCATAGATATTCATACTTGATGCCAAATAATAGAGCTTTGGAGAAAGGTGGTAACCTTTTGCAAAAGAATATGGTCTCAATTGAGCCTAATTCTTTTTTCTGATTATTTACATAAGCATATATATTCTTTAAATATCTCTGATGTAGCCTGATATATCCTTTTATAAGTCTTATCGTAATACGATATGGTCTTAGTATCATTTATCGCTTTTTTGGCAATTTTTGGGCGATATTATATCCCCAACATGACCGATATATTAGCCGATATATTAGCCGATATATCATTCTATATAGCTTGTTGTAGAACAATGTAGTTTTGCCAAAATTTCTTTAATGTTTTTTAGCAAACGTTTCATCTCTATGAAGTTTTTAAGCAAAATTCTAGTATGTCCATTTCTCTAAATAAATTTCTATAATTGGTTAGTGATTTTGAACATATATTATTTACATTTTCGTATGCTTTGATTTCATTATGTATGTTCATATTACATTTTAGCATATTGTATTAGATATGCACATCATTCGATATGGAACTACGATATTTACTACATATTCTCAATATTTCCCTAATATCCGCAATCTGATATAGAGTTTAGTCATCTGATATTTCCCGATATTCGTTATTTAAAACCTTAACATATATTTGATTGGATTTATACCTAAATTGAATCATAAATCCTAAGTTCCTAACTAATCTTTTAAAACAAACAAAAATCAAATTGACATTGCAACATTTCTGTCAATTTTTAAAGGCCAAAATCTCACATGATATATGGGAAAAATCATCATATATCGCTCAAAAATTGCTAAAAGCAGGAAAGGATATCAAGATCATATTGTTTTGTGATAAATCTTATAATAAGTTATATCAGCTGATACATTGGCCATGTGGGGCATACTTAAAACATTAATGCTAATACACACACAGTATTATGAAACATTTTATTAGAATCCTAAAATATCATGTATCTGGGATATTTAAATCAGCAAGCACTTAATTTTTTATCTAGTGGACAATTATTCATTTTTTGATTCATTCGTTTGTGCATGTGATTCAATTTTTTTGGTCTCCTTACATTAGTTTCTTCCTTAGGAAATAACGTTTCATAGAGAAAGAAGATAATTCCAGAGGTTGAGGATTACAATCATATGATGAGCATAGATATTCCATGCATCAACTTAACCATCATGGAAAAAATAAAATGAAACCTTATTGGCCTTCAAAAGTCTCATAAACATATAGTCATTTGCATAGTTATCTAGGTCAAGGAAACCTGCACCCTCTTTCTTTGTTGTATGATTTTATTAGTTGCATCATGGAGGAAGATATGCCACCTGACATACCAATTTGTCTTGTAGGTTTTGTGAAAGGCTGTCACTAGTCAGTACATTCTTCCCCTTGAATAAGACACCAATCTGTTTGGAGTTATTACTTATTATCTAGTTGGAACCCAGTCTTAGAATGTAGTATTAAACTTTCTCTTCTTTCTGTGTTTGGGAGTTTACAAGGGGAAGGAAAGGGAAGATAAAATAGGGAAAGGGAAGGTGGAGGAGGAAAGAGAATTTATAACATCTGTTTGGAAATTTAGCAAGGGGAATGGGAACTTTTTTTATTTTATTTGGGAGTTCTAATGAAGGCAAGCAAAGGGAAAAGAAGAGCTTTAAAGTCAAATCTCAGCTGTGGATCCATGATGATAGATGCCAACCTTTTAATGACAATCCTCTCATCTCCTCTAAACCCCAATTTGGGAGGAACAAACTCACAACTTTTATATGACAATTTCCCCTCCCTACCCTCCATTATCCTCTTTAAAAAAATTCCCAAATAAAGCTAAGGTGGTAACCCTGCCCCTGTCCTTTGCTACTCCCCATTCAAACACACAGGAAGAATTGTGCTACTTAACTTAAGAGCAGTGGACCAGTGGTTGAGTAAATGAGTGATTCATCTTTGTTTATTTTTTGACTTGTTCAGGAACAGAAATTTCTTCAATCAGATACCAGAAGTCCTAACAATTCAAGTACAGGCGACAATGATGATAGTGGAACAATTAGGAATAGAGTTAATCAGTTGACGTTAATCAGTAGCGGGCAAGGAAATGAACGGCTTCCAGGTACTGTACTTCAAGCACGAGCGAGGCTTCTTGAGAGACTTCATGGCATTTCTCTTGCTGAAAGCAGGTATATTCCCAAGCTCTTTCTAGGTTTCTGTCAAACCAATGTTAAATGGATGCTTTGAAGAACTTTACTAAGAAGTTGAGTTTTAATAATTTTCTTATATTGTTTGTAGAATATTGATTCTTTTGTTTTTCAGAAACTCAGAAATAATCAAACAAATATGCAATTGTAGCTAACAACTTGCTTTCTTTACCCAGGCAAAGCATATGGGCCTTCAATATGTCTCATAATGATTCTAATGGCGAGAATGACTTTGGGATAACAGATTCTAGAGAGTGGGAAATTGAAACATTACAAGAATGGATTGAGTCTGATGTACGGTTTACCGACACAGCTGTCGATGCAAACCAACCAGTGTCCCTTCATGATATATGCAAGCAGAAGCCTCCGGGACTTAGCCTCAAGATCATCTATAGTTTGCCACAAGAAAATTTCGGGGATGGACAAGAAAATGAGTCTGTGTTGAGGGCATCACTCGAGTGTGCTATATGTTTGGAGAGGTTCCAGGCGGGCGACAGGCTCCTTCGCTTGCCTTGTTGCCACAGGTTCCATCCTTCTTGTTTGGAGCCGTGGCTACAGAATTTTGGAGACTGCCCTTATTGCAGGGCAAGCGTAAAAATTTGTTAACGCAAATTAAGAAATAAGAGGCATGAATTCCGATTTTCCCCCTCTTTTCCACCGGATGCAGTTCCATCCTTTTATGCCTTGCGTATGACTTTGGAAATATTTGTAAAGCCTGTACCTTCATAAGTGACATTTCAACGCTAACCTTGTGCCATGCAGATCCTTCCCTCTCTTCTTTCTTTTGCTAAAGATCATATCGGATCTCCGTAATTACGTACTACCAGTTGTGGGTGTTGTAATGTGAGAGACAATGTTTATCTGGTGTTAGATTCTGTGGTTACGTACGTTGGATGGTCTGTACGTTACCTTTTTATATTTAATCTAAACTCTTTTTAACTTATAGAAGATAATTTTAGTTTCCATTGTAGTGCGCTGACTTATAGAATGCTGGAAGAGAGAAATTTTAAGGGCATCTGCTGTCTTTCGGCAGCAATAATTTTTCTCCCAATATTCTTTTCACCCAGCATACCTCTTGTTTTTATGTATGCGGATAAATATAGTGCACGCCTACAAAAAAAAAAAAAAAAAAAAAGAACAGAATGTATCTTGTTTATCTTCGTGATGATATAGACAGTGCTTTTGTTGTGTTCTAGACGCGTCCGCCTCATTATATTTCTGATGTATTTGAGTTTTATGGTAGCTGCTCTTTGGAATGTCTTGCGGGGGCACAAAGAGGAGCGCAGCAGACTCGGATTCTCAGAAATTGATGGAGAAGTAAGCGGTTGTATCCTGAATGATGTTCTTAATTAGCAGTCTCTTCAGATGCTCGCTGGAGCTTATCATGGCTTATTGCAAATGGGACCTGAATGATGTTCTTTCCAGTCTCTCTAGATGCTTCGGCTTTTGCAGCTAATAAGAAGTTATTCTTGCTATCTTTTATATAGTTTGGAAGTGCAGGATTGATGAACTTTCACTCTTCCTGGATTTTCTAAACACAGTTCAACAATTCTAATATTGTACAGTTCATTTCTTCTCCATTGAAAATTTCTGATATATTTTCTATAATCAACACAAACCTATAATGAAGGAACTCCGTATCATTTGCATGCCCTTGTTGAATATGATTGCTTTCCTTTCTCCGTGACGATGCAGAAGACCTCACTCCTGGAAAACTTGACTTTACCCTTCGTGGGTAGATATTGCGAAATGGTGGGAGGTAGTCAGTACCCATGATATTTTCCTAGGTAAAAGTCTGTGGGTTATACCTCCCTGGCTATTAAGCAATACCCGCAATTATTTTATTTTTTGTTCCTGGGTGAATGTTTGTCCTCGGGTAAAAAAGGTTTATACCCACAAAACATTACGTAGGAAACTACGTTCAAGCTATAGCTCATTCCACACAAGAAATCATATCCTCATTAGTGAGGAATTTTTCCTGGGCATCAATACTCACAAATAATATCCTCAACAAAGCAATATTCCCTGTTTACATGTTCTCAACAACAATATTATGAGCAAAATCGCTAAGTAGAGTTGCTGCACGAGCACAAATTTATGAATTAAATTCTATAACACTCCCAACTCTTCAAATATGTTCTTTTAAAAGCATGAAACTGCTACCAAATGCCAACATCAGAGTGCAATAGTACTAGTGCGCTAAAGTGAAAATTGATGGTACAAAGCATAAGCTCTTGCGAGAAGCTATCCAACAAAATTGCAAATTATCCATGACAAAACGTTGACAGATTCCAAAATTTCATTACACGGTGCAAAAAGAAAGCTAACTCCATCAAAATCAATAAAGGACTACACCAACGGGAAGAATTTTCTAGCCCTTCAGTTGCATGGTGACCTCACATAGCCGTCCATCAAGTAGATGCATCGTTCTGCAAAGAACGATCTGCTTTTGAATTTTTGGAGTGGATTGGAGTGTAAGTTTGAGATCTATAGATTTGACTAATTAATTAAATTATCACTAACGAGTTTGCAAAGTGATTTAGATATTTAGCTCAATTGTTTGGATGAATGCATGACTTCAAGCATATATGGAAACATCTATTTAAGTCAAGACTTCAAGCTGACTGAGATCCTTCAAATCAACATCAAGAGAGAAGTCAAAAACACTACAATAACATGCACATTAATAAGATACAAGAGAACCCAAGAGGATAACACTACAATAACATGCACATTAATAAGTTACAAGAGACCCCAAGAGGATAATCAGAAGAACTGTGGAACATTCAGCTAAGAGGTTCAAGGCTAGGCCAAGCTAGCAGGATGTTTGAGTCTTATGCTATGATCAATGTTTGAGTCTTCTGGCAAATTTGATTCTATCCATTATCAGATTTTAAATTTCATATTTGAGAGAATCCCTATAGTTTAAGATCCCACCATTTGAATCTTGTTACCTAATCTATGCTTAATGTTGAGAGTTGCTGAGAAGCATTTGCTTGAAAATCTCTCTTTTATCTATTTCAGTAAACCTTATAGCCTACAACACCTGAATCAATGCACAATTTTTAGCCTCTGGCTAAAAAAAGCATGCTAAGAACTTTGCAATTAATGCTGATGACCTAGCTTTCCCAAATCCGTAACTGCCATGATCAATCAGCACGAAAGTTCTTACTATATTTCATCAGCATGAAAGTTCTTACTATATTAGTGCAAACCAGCTATGTTGACTCTTGTGAGAAAAAGAGAGCCACAACAGCAGTAACTGTTATTGTTTGCTCTTGATCTTGGCTTGCCTGTATATTTGGCTACCTAGATCGTTTCTCTTTTGGAAAATGATAGGGGCACACCACCAACCACAACCTTAACCACACTCCCTCTCTCATTCGTTACAGTGCACCGGGCCCCATATGGGATTTTAAAATTTTAAAATCCCATGTGGGGCCCGGTGCACTGTAGCGAATGAGAGAGGGAGTGTGGTTGAGCTTGTGGTTGGTGGTGTGCCCCTAGTGCCACTCTTCTCTTTAAGCAAACCGGCACTACTGAGCATTCTATGTTCAATTATCTTTCTACTATGTGCTTTTTGATAGTGAGACTTGCCTGATATAAATTTGAGATCTTATTTTTGGGAATTTGCTTACTTGTCATGTCTTATCAAAGATTTTACTATGTTTTTACTTATTTATTGCATACATTTAGAGTATCATTTATTCTTGTGCATTAGTGCTTTGTGTTATTTTAAGTCTTGTAAGTTTACGTCATCACAGTTCTTACTTTTAATGTAGACAACATCATATCTCTCACTTTGTATCTTATCATCTCAAAGTGTGAGAGTGATAGAGGGTTAAAGTCCAATGCATAGGTTTGTGTGATTGGCAAAATAAGTCTTATATGCTCAAGGGCTTGAGCGAGATAAAGATTGAAAGTTTAGTAAATCAGAGGCTATTGTGGGGATTGTAACCTATTTGACTTTACTTTGAAGTGCTTACAATGGATGGGAAAATCCTTGATAGGATGGGTAGTGAATGTATCTTTTGAGAAAAAAAATTCTAGAGCATGGCTCATTAAGTGGATTCTCCTACTTTAAGAGTTTGATCTATAAATTCTTGATAGAAGAGGAGCAGAAAACCCTATAGCAGATCATTTGTCTAAGGTTCCTAAAGCATCAACACCAAATGTTCTAGTAAGAAATCATTTTCTAGATAAACAACTCTTACAAATCCAGTCTGTACCATGGTTTGTAGATATTGTGAACTATCTGGTTACAAAAGAGCACCTTTCGCATTGGTCGAAACAGGATAGATCCCGTTTGTTTTATCTTAAAATTATAACTAACTCAAGATTACAATTTTAGGATTACAAGGAAACCAGAAACTATTTTGGGGTTGGGTTCTTTTCTCTATACCGAAGGAGCGTCGATTTTATACTCCATTGATGGTCCAAACAATTGACAATGTGTCTTTTGCTGATTAATGATCTCTGAGTAAATAGATGACTATTTACCTCAAAGAGATACTAACAGATCCTTTCTCATAAGGACTATTGATTAAGCTAGATGACTAGTTGAAAAAAAAATTCTTTCTCATAAGGGTCGTTGATCGAGCTAAATGATTAGATAATGAGAAGGATCTATGAAGATCAATGAGAAAGGAGGAGGGACGGACACTTTGTCGACGTAGCCTCTAGATCTTTCTCTCTCTTCTCAAATGACAAAAGCCTAGCCAAGAACAATGCTAGCCCAAGGCCTCCTCCCTCCCCCTTCCTTGATGTTGATCATTCCTATTTATAGGCTTGAGAGCATTAAGTGAGCGAGTTAGTGGGCCTTAGCTCTCCTTAAGTAGGCGAGTTAGTGGTCCTTAACTTACCTTAAATGGATGAGTTAGTAGAGTGAACTATTTCCATAAAAATAGATTCTGATAGCAGTCATGGACGAGCTTCACTAATAACGACCATAGGCAAAGTTCACTAATAATGGCCATGGGCGAAGTTCATTATATAGGTAGCACATTTTCTTTGGAAAGTGGGTGACATGGCCCACGTAGGCTATTCGGTGAAGCTCACTTGAGCGAGCTTTGCTGCTACTTGGGCAAACTTCATTGATGCTTAGACGAGCTTTTTCACTGCTTGTGCTTAGGCCATTTTGACTTGATTTAGTGTTTGGTCCATGGTCGTCTACTTAAGATTCAAACTTGTGCCAAGTATCGATCCGGGCCTCTCGTGACTTGAGAGATCAATTGTATGTGGAAGGGACTTGTATATTTTAACTATCAATCTAGCCTCTTGGGAATCCATAAACTTGTGCCAAATATCAATCTAGCCTCTTGTGAATCGAGAGATCAACTATGTGCAGAAGTTACTTATATATTTTAACTATCTACAACATTTTCTCTCTCATATAAAATATTTCTACTCGGATGATCCCTATCTGTTAAAATATTATCTTGAGCAAAACTTTAGGAGGTGTATTCTAAACGGAGAAATTAGTCAATTTGTCATGAGCAAGCCAATGAGGGCCACTTTGGTCCACGAAAAAAACTACCAGAAAAGTCTTGCACTGTAGGTTGTATTTGGCCAACTTATTCAAAGATGTCTTTGAATTCTATAAGGTATGTAACTGTTGTCAGTTCATAAAATAATCACTAGGAGAGATATGATGCCCTTACCACCAACTCTTATGGTTAAACTTTTAGATGTGTTAGGTATAGATTTTATGGGTCCAATTTTAGATTCTTGTGGAAATTTATATATCCTAGTGGCAGTTGAATGCATATCCAAATGGGCTAAAGAGGTTCTATGTAAAACCAATAATAACAAAGTGGTTGTCAAATTTCTCAAAGATCATATATTATTTTCTTGGTTTGGAGTGTCACATGTGATAATTAGTGATAACATTACATATTTTTTAACTGTTTTTAAAGCTTTGATGAGGAAATACTCAATCACTCATAAATTATCTACTCCTTATTATCCAAAACTAGTTGAAGTTACCAATAGACAAATCAAATAAGTTTTAGAGAAAACTATAAATTACAATAGAAAAGATGGGTCTGTCAAATTGAGTGACACATTATGGACTTATTGAACCGCATTCAAGATAAATCTAGGAATGTCTTCATACGAACTCAGTTCCAAAAAGGCATGTCACTTTACTGGTTTAACTCAATCACTAAGCAATGTGGGCAATTGAACATCTTAATTTTGATTTGGACTCAGTAAGAAAAAAAAAGAATACTCCAAATAAATGAATTAGAAGAGATTAAAAATGATGCATATATTAATTGAAAATTTTATAAAGAGTAAATAAATATTTTTTTTGATAATGCAATAATATGGAAGAATTTTATACTAGGACAAAAGATGCTATGTACAAGTTTTATGAAAATTAAGATCACGATGGACTAGTCTATTTATTGTTAGATAAGTTTTCTCTCATGTATCAATTGAGATAGAGAATACTAATGATGGCGATATTTTCAAAATCAATGGTTAATGTTTAAACCATTTTTAGAATTCTCTACAATTGAAGAAGAGTAGGTGTTGGTTCTTCATGGACGACACTATTTGTGGGTGATGATGATGATGATGATAATAATAATAATTATAGTTTATTCTTCTCTCTTTTGGAGAGTTTCATTTTATTGTTTTAAAAAGGAAAAAAAGAAGAAAGAAATGGTTAAAAAAAAGGAAAAAAGACAGAGAAGAATTTTTTTGGCTACATGCTCCTTGTAGGCAATAAAAATTACCTTAAATCCTAGCAAAGATTCTCAAAGGCACATCACAAAGCTTAAAATTCGCCTAAAGTTCACCACATGCTTTTAAGTTTGCCTGAAAGCTGAAGTTCATTTGTAATGGAACGAACTTTGCCTGGACGTTGAAATCCGCCTGAAGATTGGAGCTTGCCTAAATACTTGACTTCACAGGCCAAGCCAAGTTTGTCTGATAACGAAGTTCGCATGCAAGACTGGACTTCACCCGCGTGTTCAAGTTCGCATGAACAAGGTTCAGTCTGCTTGTTTGCCTAGCTCTAAACACAAGCTTCGTCTACAAGGTTCGCTTGCATGCTCCAGCCTTGACTACAGGAGTTAAGCTCGCCTAAAGCTCGCCTGCAAGCTCGCATGTAAGCTCGCCTGCATGTGCCAAGCTCGTCTGCATGTGCCAAGCTCGCCTACAAGCTCGCCAGGCTCGCCAACCTCACCTGCAAGCTCACCCAAGCTCGCCTGAATTGTCAACCTCGCCTGCACAGCTTGACCAAGTCAGCTACTAAAGCTTGAAATGTGGAAGTGGTTATGCCCACTTTTCATGTTTTCAGGGGGTGGTTACTAGCCATTCTCCTCTATAAAAAGCCACTGATGACTACAAGAAGGGGGGGGGGTAACATTGAGGAACCATTGGAGCATTTTGTGAAGCTTTTGTTGAAGCTTTGGATCTTTTTGGCCTTAGCTTTTGAACCATTTTCGGTTGAAGAACTGAAGATCAGTTTGTCCTCTAATTCCAATTAAAAGTCATTAATTTTCTTTCTGAAATTAACTCTTTTATAGAGTTCTTAAACTCGTTAGAGTTTAAAGCTTGCATCACAAGTTCTTCCCAAGGCCAAGTCTAGAGGAATAGACAACATTCCACGAAACGAGGTGCTTGGATCGTCAATGGAATACAAGATTCAAATGCTCATCACCACCGAGAAGAACTCAGTTTAAACAAAGGGAAGGATCTCCGTCGATCTTTCTCTCCTTTGTAAATCGGGAAACCGATAAGAGAAAATTATAATTTCTTTTTTTAAGTCAGTTAAAGAGGTTACATCGAGAGGTTATATTCATTATTTTTCTAAGTTAGTTAGGGAGATTAATACAAATTTACTTCTCAATTTTCTCATAATTTTTACGCAAGATGGCGACTTCATTGGGGACAAGCTTCTTTACCAATGAAGAGGTGGTGACACAATCCGACATCAAGCTCGATGGAACTACCGTTGAAACTCTTTTTTTGGAGTTCGATGAAGCCAAGTACGAGGAGTTTCTCTCCTCCAGATCCCTTAGCCCCAAGGCTATGTGTAGGATCTGCAAAGTCTCCAAAGAGACAAGGATTCCTCCTACCATTGATTTGCCAAAGGAGTGCCTTTCCTATGGATTAGGCGGTTCATATAGTCCATCTGCAGAAGAGGAGGACTTAGCTCCAACTGAACTCATCAATCAAGTTAAAGGCCATTCACCCGTGCCTAAAAAAAGGGTATCGGGTCATAAGAGGCCTATTGTCATGATAAAACTGATCAGTATGGATGGTGACGTCATTGTAAAAGCTTCAAAACATGCTAAGAAGAACACTGCTCGATGAAGGAGAAGGTCTTTATGACGAGCACAACTCCGAGAAAGCTGATCCTCCAATTAATGTGAGCCCCACATTTGTGAGCCTCAACACGAGTTTCGTGCTTCTATTTTAGAACATGAACCTCACATTTATATGCCCAAGCTTGAGCCTTGCATGAGTGAGACTGAATGCGTCCCTCAGTGGTGCATTTCACAAACAAAACGCGGACCTCAAGCCTGTGCTGAACGTGAACCTTAGTCTCGCGTTGCTCAGTCAAAACACGACCCTCATATTCAGTTGCCCAAATGCGACCCTCGTGTTTAGTTGCCCAAATACGACCCTTGCATTTAGTTACCAAAACACGACCCTCGCATTTCAGTGTTAAAACGTGAGTCTTGTGCCATGTATCAAGTTGCGTTCAGGGTGACAGACATAGACTTCAAGTTGTGTTCAGCGTGACCCTCGTACTGGGTTATTCATAGCGCGACTAGACTAATGAGCGGACATAAGAAGTCCATGAATTCAAGGCATCTCAATAAGATTCATGTTCACCAGGAGTTAGTTCTGCCCAATCATAGGGAGGGGGTTCCAATTCAAACCTCACATTTAGTAACTCATCCCGAGTCTCTACAACAGACTTGAGAGAGTTCATATTAAGAGAAAGACCAGTACAACAGGTTGCTCGTTCATGCCAATGCGAATAACTGATTTTTGCAATCCTCTCAGGATGTCAATGCTGCTCACATGTAGCCAAATGATTAGTGTTCGACCGATTAACAAACATCGCTTTACCCAGTAAATGATGATGTTCACACAAGAAGACGACTTCGGAAGAAGAGTACTTTGGAGTTACTTCTAACATGGTGAGTATAGGGAGATCATCAATCTTTAGCTCTGATGAGTCAGAGACGAACCGGTTTCCTAGTGTCAAAGAGATCCTGAACGAATTTGAAGGAATCTATCGAAAGACTCGAACTTGAAAGGGAGTCATACCTCCTGTCAACTACCAGAAGTTGGCTAAAGGAATTGAGTCTGATGATTAACACTCAACCATCGTAGAAATCTCAATCTTCTAGCTCTTCTACAGAACATGAGAGCTTTGTTTATATTGCAGGACATCTTGATGATTTCATGAAGAGACTTGATGAGCAGCAAGCCATGCTCAAAACACAATAGGAGGCTATCGATGAACTTTAGGTCTTGATGCCGCAAATTATCGTAGACAAGGCTAAGTCCCCAAAAACAAATTCACTACCCCAGCGTAAATCCTCCTGGAGAGGAGGATCGTCTGTATCCCAACCTGTTACATTAAAGGGGAAGGAAAAGGTGAATGGGAGTGAGACTTCTGATCAGGAAGCTCACAACATATAATCTTCCTCTGAAGAAGGAAGAGATGTCGAGAATGAGCAGAATTCTCAGTAGCTTAATGCAAGAAATGGAAGCATGTCTCAATGCTATTTCCAATAGATGCAAGCTCTAAGATGAAAGAGTTGGTCAGGCCCTATCCCGCCGAATGGGATACAGTCCCTTATCCTCCAAAGTTCAAGTCCTGACTCTACAAGCTTTTGATGGCATGAGATCACCGAACTGAAACATCTATTATTTCAAGTCACAGACTGAGAATGTGGTAGCAAATGATGCGATGCTGACTTGGTTGTTCATTTGCGCCCTCAAGAGGGGTTGCCTTTGAATGGTTCATGAAATTACCCATCAGATGTATTTAGAAGTGGGAGGATATAGAGAAACTCTTCCTGTCAAAATTCTTTAAAGATAACACAAAAGTCCCTGTTATTACCCTTCTTGCCACTAAGCAGAAGGAGGGAGAGCCTATCAAAGCCTTTATCAAAAGGTTCCGAAGCGTGGCTCTTAGATGTCCGACAAGTATGATATAGTCTACACTGGTGAAAACCTATCGACACAATTTACAGACCAACCTCCTAGCCTAAATAGGGGTTGCAAAATATCGTTCTTGGAAACAACTTGTCTCCCAAGGAGAAAAGGCTAAAGAAATTATTACCAGGTTCAAAGATGAGAACAAGGCAGAGAACAGTGACCACCAACATGATGTTAATCCAACTTAGGAGTTCTCCACCAATTCAAGCTCCAACCGGTGTGATCCCAATTCTTAAAAAGGAGTTACACCTGATAAACTCTAACCTACATGCTCAGAAAAAAATGGTTGGTACCCCCTTGCTAATCTGAAAGGAGAGATAATGTGGATCCATCCCAATCTACTTTGTAGGCATCGAAAATTACCTATAGGTCTCCGTGAACAGCTCAAAGCTAAGAAAAGATAAGGAACGTCATTATCCTATTCACAAAAGCTTGATCAACATCGACAAACACCTAAAGTGGATCGACGAACTATGTGGAATAACGGAATTTCAGAATAATGAGGATATGAATTGATCGGGAGCCCCGCATCACTTACAAAAGGGGAAACGCCGTATATGTCTTGGTTCAATCCACAACAATTTAATCATTTGAGCTTATAAATCTCCTCGTCGGCTTTCCAACGCACTTTGAATCACTCAAATCCGAGTTCGGACGAAGAAATTACGACGGAAACGGACAAGTGCACGGAAAAGAGCGTTTCAGCCTAAGTTGAGACACCCCGAGGTGTCTCGGCACAAGCGAGACACCCCAAGGTGTCTCGGCCAAGGCCGAGACACCCAAGGGTGTCTCGGCTCAGGCCGAGACATCCAAGGGTGTCTCGGCCTCGCTGAGACGCCCTGGGGTGCCTCCAAGCCCAAAAATGAGCCGTTATGCAGTTTCAACCACCCGAACTCCCTTGGAGCCTATAAATACAGCGTTGTGATAATCAAAAGTGCATAAATTTTTTAAGAGATCTAGAGTTCTCGAGCGTCGGTGAAGCCCTACCGGATTAAAGATCAAAAGTGCATGAATTTCAGAGAGGAGGAGGAGAGATCGGATCGAGCTCGTCGGCATAAAGAAGAGGAGCTCGTCAGATCTGCAGTCTCCGGGTCCGTTCTAAGATTATCCCGTTGTGATAATCTTAAGAAGAGCAATTATCTCGCTGTTGCCGAGATAAGCGCTACGGTTTTTTGATTCCTTCGTGAATCAACGAAGCTCTGCCCGATTTTTTAGCAATCAGATCTTATCGACGGTGGTCCACGGATATTAACATCCCCGTCACAGGCTAAGATCCCACGCAAGCAGAAGACCGATAAATGATCTCTGTGCTGTTTGAAGAGAATTGTACTTCTGTTTTGTTTTTATTGTGTAAAGGTCTTATAAAAAGACTAATTTTTATTTTTGTTGTAAACGTCTGAAGTTTGTAATGAATCCCGCAATGAAACAATCAATTTTCTCCGCAAACAAGCTGGCGACCACAGTGGGAGCCAACAGCCTCACTACCGAGGCTGTCGTGACGCAGCCGACGATCAAGATCCCGGTGTTCGAAGAGGTCGAATACGAATTCGTCCAGCAAAAATTCGAGGAATATATCTCCTCCTCCTCCTCCAGATCTTCTTCTTACAAACGCAAGAAAACCACTGCCGCAAAGAACGTGAGATCCAAAAACCAAGGCTGACGATCTGAACCCGAATGCAGTGGAAGATTCCTCTCCGGCTTCCAGAGAAACCAGATCCAACGTTCGTGATAACTCCTCAAAAGTCAGGGAGTTGCCCGTTGAAAGTGCACCAGTGCTGACGAAGAGGGCTCGTCAAAGGTGCCGTCAACATCTCACGCGTCAATTTGCCAAGGCTTTGGAGCCTGTTGACGGGATCTGCTATGATGCGGATTTAAAACTCAGAAGGCGCAAAGTGTTCCAGCAACCAGCTTTGGGAACCTCCTCCCAACCACCTACTAACGAATGGGTTCGTGTCAAGCAAACTCGTTCAACTCTTGAGGAGCGTATCCACAAGCGCCGCACACTGTTAGCGTAGACGAGGATCCTTGTACGGAATGCACAGGAGTTACAGAAAGGAAAGGTGGTCAAAAAGCCACCAAGATCTAAGCAAGTTTAGATGCCAAAAGCCAAATCAGCCCCTAAGGCAAAAGCATCTGAGGCTGCTCTCCGACCTTTGTCAACTCCAGATCCCGCTCCTATTGCTCCCGCACCTCCGGTGAAGCCCTATGACAACGTGGATCTCCCCAAATCTAGAGTCCTATTGAAGGATAGCATCGGTTCTCTACCCGAGGATCGAGGAAAAGCGCTTGTTCAGGAAAGCTTGAGACCATTGAAGGAGCTTCGAGCAAACATCCGGACTGGGGGTCGTACGCGACCTCCTAACAAATTAATTTCTACAACGGCCCGCTTGGGGATGCGTACAGAAAACCAGGAGCCCGTTAAGGTTTCACCCTCACAAAGGTGTGATTCCAAACGTGTAACTCCCGCAAACGCCAATAAGGCGATGTTTACTCAGAGGAAAATACGTCAGACAGATGAACGCGTTATACCTGAGAATTCATGTAAACAGCCGATAGGTTGCTCTGACCACAACGTCGATGAGTTGTACTATCGGACTGAGGGTACGAATAAATCTCAAAAGAGAGGTGCCCGGAAAGCGGACTCTCACTGTCCGTGTACAAAACTAATCAGGACAGTATTATCAGTATGTAGCTGCCCTAAGACCGCTCCGCGAAGGGTCTCGGTATTCGAGAGTATCTCCGCAGAAGCATTGAAACCCAAATCAAGGCGTTCTAGTAAGAGACGATCGGCCAATCGAGACGATGAACTCCCATCATTCACCATCAATATGGTCAATAAGGGGAAGTCTCCGATTACTTCTAACCCCGATTTCTCCCCAGGAAAGAGAGTCAATTCGGGGATAGCCTAACTAATGTCTCGGCTTCAATTAGAAGCCGTCGGGCCTGAACAATCCGTAGTCATCACCAACGTGACTGATAAGAGAAAATCTACCCGACCTTCTGATTCGGACCCCCCTCATGTCACATCGTCTAACTCGGCTACGTGCAGGGACTACTAGACGTAGAGACTATTTGAGGATGACCAGGGGACTATCCTCGGACGATGAAGCATCCGACGCTTGCTCGGTAGTCGCTTCAGAAGCCACCGTATCCAGCCCCGGACAATCTCATGAGGTGTTTATGATCAACACCGATGAAGTAGCCAAAATGATTGAGGATGTTTTAGCCAAGCAGAAAGAAGCATTCAAGATCGAAGTGGAAATGGCTATGTAGGAGATGAGACAAATGCACGACCAACAAATCCGAGCTTTGTCGAATCAGCTAGGTGAGTCCATCCGTCGCAGCACTGCTAACCAAACAGGTAGCGATTCAGATGTGGATGAACACAACGCTGGGGTGGTCCCACTAAAAATAACAACGCTGGGGGTGGACCCACCAATGATGATAACACTGGGGGTGGCTGCATTATTCCTCTCGAAAATTGTCCAAAACAGGATATAGATGAGGACGAAAAGATGAAAGACCTTGAGAGCAAAATTAATGCTCTGATGTCTGCTCGAGAGGTAAAGAAGACTGGCGTTCTGTATCCTTATCCAAAAGAGTGGGATTCGATTCCGTATCCGGCAAAGTTCAACCTGATCAACTTCACGCCGTTCGACGGGAAGGGCTCGCCCACTCAGCATCTGATCTACTTCAAGTCCCATTTAGGTATTGTAATACCCCAACCATTGATAGGGTGATGTGATTAGTATTGATAGATTTGATTGGAATACTCATACCACCAAGATGCATCTTCTTTTCAGGAACCCAACTCTTAGAAACTCCAAAGTTAAGCGTGTTTGGCCTGGAGAAATTCTAGGATGGGTGACCCCCTGGGAAGTTTTCTAGGGAACGCGTGAGTGAGGACAAAACGTGCTGAAAAGATATGTGGTGGTTTGTGAGGCCAGTCCATTAGATCTAATAGCATACCGACTCCGGGATTTCGGGACGGGGCGATACAAATGGTATCAGAGCAAAGCCAACCGGAATTATGAGAGCTAAGTGCTATGTGGCGCAAAGTGCTACGTCGAGAGGGCGGGAGCCACCTCTTGAGGCCGTAGGAGCTACCTCTAGAATCTCACACGGATGGTACGGTCTTGGATGATATGATTTGGCACAACGAGGACGTTGCGAGTTTAAGTGGGGGAGTTTGTAATACCCCAACCATTGAGAGGGTGATGTGATTAGTATTGATAGATTTGATTGGAATACTCATACCACAAAGATGCATCCTCTTTTCGGGAACCCAACTCTTAGAAACTCCAAAGTTAAGCGTGCTTGGCCTGGAGAAATTCTAGGATGAGTGACCCCCTGGGAAGTTTTCCAGGGAGCGCGTGAGTGAGGACAAAACGTGCTGAAAAGACATGTGGTGGTTTGTGAGGCCAGTCCATCAGATCTAATCGCGTACCGACTCCGGGATTCTGGGGCGGGTCGTTACAGGTACGATCTCCGGCAATGAAGCCTTGATGGTTCGGTCATTCGTTGGCACCCTTCGTGGGCCTACCTTCGATTGGTACCGGCGTCTCAAACCCGGAAGCATCACTAGTTGGGAGGACCTGGAGAGCAAGTTCCTTGGTCATTTCTTCGATGATGACGCTAAAGTGTCAATCAGGACACTCTTCGATGAGAAACAAAAAGACGGAGAGTCGGTGGATACCTTCATCAAACGCTTCCGTAATCAGGCAATGAACTGCAAGGATCCCGTCATGGAGGAATTCATCTTGCAGACCTGTCATAACAACTTGTCCATTAACATCTTGGATGTTATGGGAGTAGAGCCGTTCAATACTTGGAAAGAGTTGAAGGTACGCGGAGAGCAGGCCGAACGCTTACTCAGAAGTAGGAAGGTCGAAAGAAGCCAACCGATGGCTAACCCTCTGAATCTGAGTCTTATTTCCCATGATGAAGGGAAAGCACCTATAACAGTTGTTGATGTTAATCAGGCGTCGCAACAGCAACCCCGAAGACAGCAGAAGACTTCGGATCCGAGGCTCCAAAAGAGTACTCATTCAAGGACGAAGACGTTCCAACCATCTTCGAGACCCTTCTCGAAAACAACAAAATCAAACTGCCACCCATCACGAATCAGGAGGAAGCTGACAATACTGCGGATCTGAAGTACTGTGCGTACCACAGAAGGATCCTTCATCCTACCAAGGCTTGCTTCGCTCTTAAGAATAGCATCCAAACATTGGTTGAAGCTGGCGTTATATCGCTTAATTAAGTCGAACGAACACTCCGAAAAGTATACGAGTATAAAGTGCTTCTTAAAACTCCAATAGGTATATGAGTCTAAACTGTTTCCCACTTTTGACGGGAAGTTCCTGGAGAATATTACACTAATATTCTTAAGGATAACCCGATTATGTAACCGAATGCAATGATAAACCCAGTTTCACGAAGAAGCTGGGGGTGGATGATTCATGTAACGAGAAGTTTCCGGAAGAATATTATATGTAATTTTCTTAGGGATAACCCGATCATTACAAACAAAGTAATAAACACTAAACCCCCACTGTGATTTCCGAGCACTCTTTTGCTGAGACGAGATTCGATCGCTTCGTTGGATCAATCTTCCCTCACGAAACTCCTATTGCTGTTTGATGACTCACATTGTTCCACCACAAAATTCCCTACCGATCAGACTAATTGACGGTGGGACCACCAAAAATTTCTTTCGGTTGAATCCACTCAAACTTCCAATGCGTCTGTACACTCAACATTCCTATTGTTAAGTCCGGACATAGTACTTGGAATTTTAACATCCTAATCATTGATGATTATTAAACCCTTCCGTGTTAAGTATTTGTCACTTAACATCAGGAACCCCCTCTGAGTGATTTGTACAAGTCAACACTCCTACTGTGATTTGTACTCCCACTCCCACCGTCTACCTGGTCAAACCTTACTACAGTTAAGACCACAACTAAAATCCCCTTTCGATTCCTCTAATGAACGAGAGGCCCACAAATCAAGCGATCAAACCTTCCTACAGTTAGGATCGTCTCAAACTTCTGCTTGGTCAAACCTTCCTACAGTTAGGACCAAAACCACAATTCACTCTCGATAAACGAGGAATTCACCTTTAGTTCGGTAATCAAACCTTCCGACAGTTAGGATTATCTGAATCTTTTGATTCTCGGAGTGGAGATCCCACTCCTAGTTTCACTCTTCAGATTCTCAAGGTAGAGATCCCACTTTGAGTTTCCTCTGCACTGGAGATAGAATATAAAATTCTTCCTCTTCAGTTTCGGGAGATAGAATATAAATTTCTTCCTCTCCCATTTTGGGTTCGTCTTTGCCCCAAGAGAAGACACCAGCCTTCAACTCCAAAATCCGTGCGTCATACACACGAGGAATTTTATCCCGAATCCTAAGTAGGGATAAGTCAACGCCTAACACGCGTTGCCGGTTTAGTCTTTCACCGATTAAAAAAGACATCAGAATTCCAGTCTGGGAAATTTTATCCTGAAGCCTAAGAAGGGATAAGTCAGCGCCTAACACGCGTCGCCGGTTAGTCCTTAACAGTAAAAAAGACAAAAGCCAACATATTCGACATTATGGCAGGTTGTTATTAATAACACCATAATCCGTGCTTCACATGCACGGGGAATTTTATCCCGAAGCCTAAGCAGGGATAAGCCAACGCCTAATACGCGTTGCCGGTTTAGTCTTTTACCGATTGAAGAAGACACCAGAATCCGAGTCTGGGGACTTTTATCCTGAATCCTAAGTAAGGATAAGTCAACGCCTAACACGCGTTGCCGGATAGCCTATTCCCGTAACAATGGCGAAGTCTACGTATTCAAAGTCATAGCATCAAGTCTAAAGGAGTTCATTCCTTTAGCACAACGTCACATTCAGAACGGATTTTAACAATCCGCTTGCTAGCCCGACTCAAACGATAGTTGGTAAAGGCATATCAAATCCGTTGATGGCTGAGGATTTGCCAAAAATCCTAAGTCTACATCTGATACATGTCACTGTTTAGTCTTTTCACAGGAGAAAGACGAAGTCTACGTATTCAATATCGTAGCACTAAAATAGTTAACTCTTTTAGCTTAACGTTACATGCGGAACGGACTTAAAATAATCTGCATGCTAGTCCGACTCAAACGGTAGTTGGTAAAGGCTAATTAAACCCATTGATGGCTGAGAATTTGCCAAAAATTCTATAAATGCGAGTCATTGACGCATCATCTTCATTAATTGGTCTCATGACTTGAGCATCCAACAACTTTAGGATAAGATCCATACATGCAGATGAATCAACTTTCATAGTTGGTCCTGTAACTCCGACATTTAGGACCGCCATGCTCCAATACCTCAAGAGCTTAAACTGTGTATACTCCAACAAACGTACGAGTATAAACTGTATTAACATCGGGCGATCCGAAACCCTAGGTCAACGCCGGTCAACGCGTAACCCTAGGTCAACACCAGTCAACGTGTTGCGATCAAAAGTCAACGTCGGGCGATCAAAACCCTAGGGTCAACGCCGGTCAATGCGTAACCCTAGGTCAACGCCAGTCAACGCGTTGCGATCAAAAGTCAACGTCGGGCGATTCAAAACCCTAAGGTCAACGCCGGTCAACGCGTAATCCTAGGTCAACACCAGTTAACGTGTTACAACCAAAAGTTAACGTCGTCAATCCAAAACCCTAGGGTCAACGCCAATCGACGTGTAACCCTAGGTCAATGCCAGTCAACGCGTTGCGATCAAAAAGTCAACATACGACGTTCAAAACCCTAGGGTCAACGCCGGTCAACACGTAACCCTAGGTCAACGCCAACCAATGCGTTGCAATGAAAGAGTCGATGCGACAGAAATAGTCAGTTCTAAGTCAATTCAATGACATGAGCCAAACCCAACTCACCAGTTGTAGACTTGAGACTCCAACGACGGCCAGGCGATAAACGCAGCATCGGAAGCACTTCAGCTATTCGTCAAAGCATCGAATAGACTGAAAATCGAAGGAGTCAAGAGTTGAAGCTAATTAAAGGTCCTTTACACCGATCGAAGGCTGGACCAATCACATCCAAAGTATTCTAGCCTCTTCTATAAAAGAAACGAGCCTGGAACGCTTTGGATGGGGTATCTGTAGGCATCGAAAATTACCTATAGGTCTCCGTGAACATCTCAAAGCTAAGAAAAGATAAGGAACGTCATTATCCTATTCACAGAAGCTCGATCGATGTTAACAAATGCCTAAAGTGGATCGACGAACTACGTGGAATAACAGAATTTCAGAATAATGAGGATATGAATTGATCGGGAGCCCCGCATCACTTACAAAAGGGGAAACGCCGTATGTGTCTTGGTTCAATCCACAACAATCTAATCATTGGAGCTTATAAATCTCCTCTTCGGTTTTCCAACGCACTTTGAATCACTCAAATCCGAGTTCGGACGAAGAAATTACGGCGGAAACGGACAAGTGCATGGAAAAGAGCGTCTCAGCCTAAGTTGAGACACCCCGAGGTGTCTCGGCACAAGTGAGACACCCCAAGGTGTCTCGGCCTCGCAGAGACACCCTGGGGTGTCTCCAGGCCTAAAAATGAGCCGTTATGCAGTTTCAACCACCCGAACTCCCTTGGAGCCTATAAATACAGCCCCAGGCCCTCATTTTTTGAGAGATCTGGAATTCTCGAGCGTTGGCAAAGCCCTGCCGGATTGAAGATCAAAAGTGCATGAATTTCAAAGAGGAGGATGAGAGATCAGATCGAGCTCGTTGGCATAAAGAAGAGGAGCTCGTCAGATCTGTAGTCCCCGGGTCCGTTCCTTAAGATTATCCCGTTGCTATAGTCTTAAGAAGAGCAATTATCTCGTCGTTGCCGAGATAAACGCTACGGTTTCTTGATTCCTTCACGAATCAACGAAGCTCTGCCCGATTTTTCAGTAATCAGATCTGATCGACGGTGGTCCACGGATATTAACATCCCCGTCACAGGCCAAGATCCCACTCAAGCAGAAGACCGATAAACGATCTCTGCGCTATTTGAAGAGAATTGTACTTTTGTTTTGTTTTCATTGTGTAAAGGTCTTATAAAAGACTAATTTTTGTTCTCATTGTAAACGTCTGAAGTTTGTAATGAATCCCGCAATGAAACAATCAATTTTCTCCGCAAACATACTTGATGACCAGCAGTGGACAAGTGTGTCAGAAAAAGTCAGGAGAAAGAATGTCTAACCTTGGTATTTGCCTGGATGCTCATGACGAGACTGTCTTCATTGAACTGTCATCTCGCAGAAGGGGCTGTACCGTTATCGCAGCACAAGATGCGATTGATGCCTCGAAAGGTTATTAAAGGACAAGCCTCGACAGATTTCTTAGCTGACCATTTAGCACCGGATTCTTCTAAGACGTAGTGGGGGTTGGATCTTTTAAGTTGGCATGTTCAACAAAACACCACTGTCAACTGTAAAAATAATCCCCAACAGAGTTAATCTGAAATGGAAATGACCCTTCGTAGTAGAGTTAGTCTACACGATTGGAGCTTGCTGTTTCATTAATAAAAAGAGTGATAGGCTCATGATATCAATTAATGGGAAATATCTCAAGAAATATTACCCATGTAATCATGAAACTCCCTTCTTCCCCTGCTAAGTCTTAGTCAATACTGGGGGTTTATTATTTGTTATTTCTCAAACAGAATAACGAATTCTTAAAACTGTCAAGTTAACAAAACACCTCTAACAGTATAAGCGCTTCAGCGTGCATCACAACCATAATCAACTTTTCAATCCTCTTTAATAGGATAATAAATCCACAAAGTTGCTCAAATCATAACATAATCCTATCAAGTTAACACTATACCTCTAACAGAATCAACTTATCAATATTTTTTAATAGGATGATAAGTCCATAAAATTGTTCAAATCGCAACAAACTTCTTTCAAGTTAATATCATATCTCTGATAAAATCAACTTATCAATCATCTTCAATAGAATGATAAGTCTACAAAATTGCTCAAATTGCAACGCAATCCTATCAAGCTAACACTATACCTTTGACACAATTAACTTATTAATCGTCTTCAATAGGATGATAAGTCCATAAAATTGCTCAAATCGCAACAAACTTCTATAAAGTTAATATCATACATTTGACAAAATCAACTTATCAATCCTCTTCAATGGGATGATAAGTCTACAAAGTTGCTCAAAGCGCAACAGAACTCCATCAAGTTAACAACACACCTCTAACAAAACCAACTTATCAGCTTTTTTTAATAGAGCGATAGGTCCTCAAAATCTTGTTCAAATCATAAGTACCTAATTTTGTCAAGTTAATATCATACCTCTAATAAAATCAACTTATCGACTCTCTTCAATAGAGTGATAGGTCCTCAAAATCTTGTTCAAATCACAAGTACCCAATTTTGTCAAGTTAATAACACACCTCTGACAAAATAAACGACTCTCTTTAATAGAGCGATAGGTTCTCAAAATCTTGTTCAAACCACAAGTACGTAATTTCGTCAAGTTAATATTACACCTCTAACAAGATCAATTTATCAATCCTCTTCAATAGGATGATAAGCCCTTAAATTACTGTTATGTTAACATCACACCTCTAACAATTAAACCCCCATAAACTTGGTCTTTTCAACAGTATGACAAGTGTTCATTATCAAAACGCAAGGGTCATTCCTGCATTCCAAACATGAGGGTTAGCCCTGTGTTTCAAGATCAAAATGCGAGGGCCAACCCCGCGTTTCAAGATCAAAACACGAGGGTCAAACCCGCATTCTAATTTCAAAACGTGAGGGTCATACCCACGTCTTAAAATCAAAACGCGAGGGTTAGCCCCACGTTCCCATTACCAAACGTAGTGGTCATCCCTGAGTCTCTAAATCCAAAATGCGAGGGTCAGAACTGCGTTCCAATTTCAAAATGCAAAATTCTACCTCTGCATTTTAGAAGCCAAACGCAAGGCTAACCCCCGCGTTTTAGGAGCAAAAACATAGCGCTCATCCTCATACGGGTCTTGTGTGGCAAATCTCTCCAACTAAGATGCCTTCGAAGAAGATGTAGGGAACAACTCCATCAACAACTCCAAGATCAAAATCAAGATCCAAAGTATTTTAAAAATTAGTTCCAATAAACCACAAACTTTTGAAAACTATGGAAGGGGTTTTGTAAGCAATAAAAATTACCTTAAATCCTAACAAAGAAGCTCAAAGGCACGTCAAAAGGCTTAGAATTCGCCTAAAGTTCACCTGCATGCTTTTAAGTTTACCTGAAAGCTGAAGTTCACCTGTAAAAGGGATGAACTTTGCCTGTAAAGGGACAAGCTATTCCTGGTTGTTAAACTCTGCATGAAGATAGGAGCTCACCAGAATACTTGACTTCACAGGTGAAGCCAAGTTTGTCTGATAACGAAGTTCTCCTGCAAGACTGGACTTCGCCTGCGTGTTCAAGTTCACATGAACAAGGTTCAGTCTGCTTGTTCGCCTGGCTCTACACACTAGCTTCGCCTACGAGATTTGCCTACATGCTCCAACCTTTCCTACAGGAGTGAAAATCACCTGCAAGCTCGCCTGAAGCTCACCTGTAAGCTCGCCAGCTTGCCTGTACGCTCGCATGCAAGCTCGCCTAAAGCTTGCCTGTATGTGCCAAGCTCGCCTGTATGTTTCAAGCTTTCCTGCATGTGCCAAGCTCGCCTGCAAACTCGTCAGGCTCGCCAACCTTGCCTGTAAGATCACCTAAGCTCGCCTGAATTGTCAAGATCGCCTGCATAGCTTGACCAAATCAGCCACTAAAGCTTGAAACGTGGAAGTGATTGTGCCCACTTTCCATGTTTTGAAGGGGTGGTTACTAGCCATTCTCCTCTATAAAAAGCCACTGATGGCTACAAGAAATGGGGAGGGGGGGTACCTTGAGGAACCATTGGAGCATTTTGTGAAAGATTTTGTTGAAGCTTTGGAGCTATTCGGCCTTAGCTTTTGAACCATTCTCGGTTGAATAACTGAAGATCGGTTTGTCCGTTAATTCCAATTAAAAGGGATTGATTTCCTTTCTGAAATTAACTCTTTTATAGAGTTCTTAAACTTGTTCAGAGTTCTTAAACTCTTTAGAGTTCAAAACTTGCATCACAATTTCTTCCTGACATCAAGTCTAGAGGAATAGGCAACGTTCCACGAAACGAGGTGCTTGGATGGTCAACGGGATATAAGATTCAAACTCCCATTGCCACCGAGAAGAACCCAGTTTAAACAAAGGGAAGAATCTCCGTCGATCTTTCTCTCTTTAGTAAATTGGGAAACCGATAAGAGAAAATTATAATTTCTTTTTCTAAGAAAGATAGAGAGAGGTTACATCGAGAGATTGTATCCATTCCTTACCTAAGTCAGTTAGGGAGATTAATACAAACTTCTTAATTTTCTTACAATTTTCCTGCAAACACTCGTACCAAAAGTAATTAAAGATTTTAATCATTTTATTATTGTTTAAGGTTGACTATCAAATATAAGTTTTTTATTTTCTATCTGCTTTACTTTGTGCATCATATATTTTACATGAAGCACAATGCAAAATTTAGATGTGGGGGTTGGAGACTAGTTATTTTTTCTCTTTATTTCATTCTTTCTTTTATCCTCTCTTTTTATTCCCCTTAAAAAAATTTATCATTTATCAACTTGATAAAGTTAATCAATAATTAGTTTACTTAGAACTTTATTTGAAGTAATAATTTTTTCATACTTAACTTAGAGTGGGTAATAATTTCTCAAATTCCACTTAATACACACATATACAGACACACGCACACACACACTAACTCAATAAAAATGTGTGGAAAAATGGTGTCAATGAAAATATTAAATTTCAAGGTGATTCTATTTTACTAAGCCTAAGTTGACTAAGCAATTAAGCCTAATGAGTATTTCTATAGTACTTAATAACTTAAACCTAATAGGGTTCGGATCCATTGGTCCAAAGCTCATCATATTGTCACTTAGCAAAGCCCGATAAAGTAGGAAAAAATCACTAGGAAATAAAGAAATACATGTGTGTGTGTATTTGGAAAATAAAATGACCAAGAGGCTTGGGAATTGAATGGAACAAAGAGTTAGCATGTCCTTTTTAGTTTTTTAAAATAAAGTCTCTAAGTTGAACTTAGTTTTGTAGAACTAGAATGACAATATTTTTCTTAAAAATTTACTTTGGAGTTATGCATAAAAATATTTTCTTGAGTATAAGAACAAAATTTAATTAGATTGTTTAAAAATATCAAGAGAATTAATTTTATATTGACTTCTACAAGTGGTAAGTAGATTGTATTTTATGGGTATATTCACTATAAATCCTTACGAGACTATAACCCATCCTCTAGGATAACCTAGAGGGTAGGCCAACTATATGAGCTAACTACTACCATGATTACTATGAGTGATTTAAGATATTTTTTTGTTTATTTTTTATTTTCTTTTCTTGCTATAGGAATAGCAAAAGCTTAGGTGTGGTAGTATTTAATCATCACATTTTATTATATTTTTGTACTCTTATTATTTATTTTATTCGAATAAATATATCTATTAGTAATATTTTTTATCTTAATTTATAGGTAAGAAAGAATTACCAAATATGAGCTCAAAGGAATAATTTTTCAAGCACATATTTAACCCTAGAAGAAGCCTAAAACCCAAAGAAGGTGGAGTCAGCAAAGTCATTAAAGTTTGTTACAAATCTGTTATAAACTAATCAATGTGCTAATCGATTAACTCATCGATTAGCTAATTAATTACTTTGCAATAGATACAATCAACGCCTGACTTTAATTTTTGAGAGCCCAAAATTGAAGGTTACATGCTATAATTAAATTGAAGGTTGGGGGGGGGGGGGGTGGTTGTGACGTGAGGGGGCTAGGAGGTGAAACTTTTATAACTCCATCTTGGGGACGAGGGTTACTCTTAAAAAGATGATCTTTCAAATTATAAATTATTTATTTACAATAAATAAACTTTTTCCCTCTTTTTTCATTTTCTTTCTTCTTCTCCTGTGGTAATGAAGATTTACTTCTTAAGCGGCCAACCCCTCGCAATATAAGTCTTCATTTCCACTTTTAATTTTTTACTTAGTTTTTTTACATTGTAGGTTTTTAATTTTAGTTTTTAATTTCATGTTTGGTAGATTATATTTATTACTTTGTAGTGTAGATTTATTTTCTTTCTCTTTTATTGATTTGTAGTGTAAATTTTTTTTTTCTTTTTTTTAATGCTTTGTAGAGTGGATTTTCTTTCTTTCTTTGTATACTTTATAGTTTAGATTTTATTTCTTGTCTTTAATGCTTACTAATATAAATTTTCTTTTTCTTTATTTTTATTTTAGAATATGAGTATGTAATTCTTGTAATAAATCTTGGTTAGATAAAACTAGTTTAATTTCCTTTTGGTTTTTGAATTACTCTTTTTGTGTTCAAAATAATCATGCTTAGAATAATCAAGTAGAGAACTAATTGGTAAAAACAGAGTTTGATAGTCTATACTTTTCTCAAGTGGTTTGATAGGTTATTTAATTCTTGGGTCACTAATAGTTATTTATTTCTTTTCATGAATGATGATATTACTTGGATGTAAATTTAATATGTTATGCTTATTTTGAGTAACTTGATAGTTTATGCTTAAGAATTTTAAAGTAATATGAGAATTAAAAGAGAATAGCTCTTAATTTTAAATTAAAGTTACCTAGTTGAGTCAATCCTAGATTCCTACTCTTATCGCTTGATTTCCTCTATCTTTTTAATTGTTTCTTGTTTTGATTTCTTATTTTGAGACTCCTATTTGTTTACTTTTTAATTGTCTTCTCTTTCTCTCTTTCTTCCCTCTTGTTTTAGCCTTTTATTTTTTAGATAAAACCCTCTACCCAAAACACACCACTCTTATTTTTTGTTCCTACACATTCAAGAACGCATTTCGATTTGTCTTTCTAATACTCTTCTTCCCTGTGGGTCGGTATCTATAAATACTATCACGTAATTGTTGTGCACTAGCAACTTCGTATATTTTTATTCCCATCAGCATGTTGAGAAAAAAATAAACTTTTTCACCTAAACTATGACCTGTTCCAATATTATGTTAGTTTTTTTCTCATTAATTTTTGTATAGACTCTAAATATGCGGATTGTAGAATAAATAAATTATGCTTGCCAATAATGAAGGATGCTGAATGTTGGATGAATCGTACTATATTTAAGGACCAGGTTTGAGATATTGTCTAAAATCTTGACCTTAATATTTGTGATCAGAGCTTCAAAGTGACACTCATATTGCAGCATACAGAATCCCCCCCCCCCCCTTAAATCCGCACATCGAGAGTCTATACAAAAATT
>BQKN01000682.1:407839-428917 GCA_022839385.1 Asparagus kiusianus | reverse complement strand
TAAAAGTGATTATTTTGAGATGTTTTAGAATTTTTATTATGAGCAAAGAGATTATTTGGAAAAAGAGTTGGTTTTGAATAATTATTAAATAGATAAATTAAATAATTTATTTTGGAAAAACATGTTAATTTAAATTGTTAAAGTATTTTGAGAAAAGATTGTTTTAGAATAATTATATGAATTAAAAGAATTTATTTCGATAGCGGAATCATTTCTGGATAATTATATTAATTAAAAAGAATTTGTTTGAGAACAGAATCATTTGAGGAAAATTATGATAATTTTAAAAGAAATTATTTTGGAAAAGGGAATATTTCTAAATTATGTAGACTCTGTTTATGATTTATAATTCTTAATCTTGATTATCTGATATGCTATGATATTATTGCACATGATTAGTTGCATTGATTGTTCCTGGTTGTGTTTGAGAACCCTTAGTAATTCATGACTTAGTGGCCTCGTGCGTCATGAACAGACTTAGTGACATGTGTGCATGCGTTGACCGAGTTTAGATGGTGAACCCGAATTTCAATGAGGATTATGGTTGATTTAGAAAAACGAGAAGAGTTGGGATGGAGAAGTTAATGTTCATGTGATCGGATAAGGCTATTGATGTATCTTCTAGGCTCGCATCAGTGGTTGGTGTCGCCACTGGGGTTGGTTTGTAGGGCTAAAGTGAAGTGTGTACATCACTTTAGTCAGTGAAATCATTTCGTCACCCGAGTTGTGCTTGAGTTCGGACCAGGCAGAAAACGGTTTACGTGTAATCCTCTGGCCGCATGTGTAGCGGGATTAGATGCACGTAGGGGATTGTGAACAGTCAATATCCGATGACAGGAGCGTTGACTCTGTGTGAGATGTGACCAGTGACCTGTTATAGAATGGCTAGTTACATGACCTCGTTTCTTAGCTAGGTATAATTTCTTGTGAGATATAGGCTAGTTGTGTTTTTCTTCGTACATAGATCGGGATTAATATTTATTTCTTTACAATTCGAGACATATGGTATATACATGAGGGTTTCCTTGTTTGGATTATTTCGCTCGACGTACTATGTCTCTTGTTATAGATTTTTAAGTATTAATTCTATCTATTGTATGACCATGTTGTTGGGATGATTAGTTTGATCGCTAGCTGCATGACCTCGTTACCTGATCGATTTTGGATGCTTTTATGTTTATCATGTTTTATTAGTGTTTTTGCATGTTGATTTTGTCAGATTTTCAATTGTACGTCCTTTTGTCATTTCTATTATCGTATCGATTTTCGCATTGTATTTCTGTTCGTTCTATTTTCTTTTGTAGGGTCTTGCCGTGTGCCATGCACCCTAACGTACACCTGTTTTCTCTGGTGTACGTCAGACTTAGATGAAGAACAGGTTCAGCAGGAGCCAGAGGATTCTCAGCAGGAGTGCCTTGTAGACGGAGCAGAAGAAGAAGCCGAAGTCTAGTCGTCTTTTTATTATCTGTTGGTCCTTAATTTACTTTTGTAGCATTTCTTTTTCCGCTTGATCATTGTATTTTATATTCTTTAGTATTCATTTGTTCAGTTTTGTATAAGGGCACGTTTGACACGTATTTTGATGTCTCGGATGATATTTCTTTTATGATATGGATTATTTCAGTTCTGGGTTGTTCATTATATTCTTGCTATCTGTGATCGGGGACCTGTACCTTCGCTTTATATTTCTTGAGGCTTAGTATATTATATTGAGAAGACGGGGTCTAGTACTTATCTCTACCTAGTCTAATACGTCGCGGGTTTGCTCGCGTTCCGATTCCCGGGTATTTTGGGAAACGGGGCATGACAGGTTTTTTTGGTGGCCCATGCAGGTCACGATCCCGAGTCACGGTCCCGAGTTCCCTCCAGTGAGAATATAATGAATAATTTAGATACATATCATTATTTTATCCGTGAGACTATTCTTGAGCCCTTATCCTATTTTCTTGATAGATTTCCTTTTGTTCCTATCTTATCATTCTTTGACTTCCGGGATTTTCACTATTCTTATCTCGTCGCTTCGCGACTACACGCTCTCTTCCTGTAACTCCTCTATCCCCGTGTCGGTCATTATTTTATATGTTATTATTTTTATAACTATATTTTCTTTGATTTGACTTATATATCATTTAATTGTATTGATTTCTGTATTATTTATTATATTATTTTATGTATAACACACAGTGTTATGTTCTATGTTTTTATTAAAAATATATATCATTACTTATATATTTTTAATTGTTTAAATTATATCATTAGATTTCACATATACATCACATATCATATCTGATATTTAGATTTTTTTATTGTGTTTAATTATACTTTTTTATATCTATATTGTGTATGAGTATGTTTTTCTGTCATATTATCTATTATTTACTTATATTTAGAATATTGTATATTGTTTGTGTTTTGTGATATACTTTAATAAGTTCATGATTTTAATATTCTACATATGCACTATATTCTTATCTTTTACATTTTCAGTATATAGTTTTATCAGTAGGTTTTGTCTCGTTAGATTATTTTAGTATGTTCATAATTGGATTCGTTATTTCTAAGAGCAATGTATTTATACTTTAATATTCAAGCGTTTATTCATATTGTTAGGTTTGAGTTTTGAGCTACTATTTATATAGGTTTTTATAATATTATCTTGTATCATTGGATATGTTCTTTTATAACTAATATAAAAGATTATTTTAAATAGAGTTTGTGAGTATGTATAGTATTTATTCATGGTTTGTTTATAGTGTATTTACACATTTGTTGTTGTTTGCTTTGTTTTCAATATGAATTGTTTTGTCATTGTAACAATATACATTGTATACGCGTGTTATTTTTAGTATTTATTTTATGATATTTTTAGATATTTATATCTTTTATTGTGTCATTGTTGTTGTTCATTCTCTATTCATTGATTTTGTTACTTGTGTTGTGTTTTAATTTTTTATAATTACTATTTTTTTATTATAGTGTATTCACGTAGATTATTATATTTACAATGTTATTTTTATTGATTTATAGCCATTTATTATTTTTAGTATCAACTGTGTAACCGTGTTTATCTAAAGTATATCGGAGTATTTATTATAGGAAATTATGCTCTTCTTATGTTTTATTTGCTTATATACTGTAGGTATCGAAAATTGCCTATAGGTCTCCACGAACAGCTCAAAGCTAAGAGAAGACGATGAACGTTATCATCCAAGTCACAGAAGCTTGATTGACGTCGACGAATGCTTGAAGTGAATCGGCGAACTATGTGAAGCAACGAAGTTTTAGAATAACGAGGATACGAATTGATCGGGAGCCCCGCGTCGCTTACAAAAGGCGCAACGCCCCTCGTGTCCCAGTTGACTCCACAATGATCCAATCATCGGAGCTTGTAGATCTCCTTGCCAGCTTTCCAACGTACTTTGAATCACTCAAATCCGAGTTCGGACGAAGAAGTTACGGCGGAAACGAACAATTACACACAACAAAGCGTCTCAGCATGAGTTGAGACACCCCGAGGTGTCTCGGCCCAACCGAGACACCCCAAGTTGTCTCAGCCAAGGCCGAGACACCCAAGGGTGTCTCGGACCAAGTTGAGACACCCAAGGGTGTCTCGGCCCAAGTTGAGACACCCAAGGGTGTCTCCAGCCCTAAAAAAGTCAGATTTCGCCCGTTATGCGGTTTTAACCGCTCGGATCTCCTTGAAGCCTATAAATACAGCCCCTGGAGCCTCATTTTTTGAGATCTGGAATTCTCGTGCCCTGGCGAAGCCCTGCTGAACTGAAGACTCAAAGTGCACAGATTTTAGAGAGGAGGGGGAGTTAGATCTGCAGGCCGGTTCGTTCCTTAGGATTATCCCGTTACGGTAATCTTAAGAAGAGTGATTATCTTGCTTTGCCGAGATAAGAACTACGGTTTCTTGATTCCTTCGCGGATACACGAAACTCTGTCCAAATATTAATCATTCGGTGGTCCACGGATTAACGCGTCCCCATCACAGGCCAAGATCCCACGCAAGCAGCGGGCGATAAATACCCGTTGCGTTTGTTTGAAGAGAATTGTAATTTTTTTTTTGTTTTCATTGTGTAAAAGTCTTATAAAAAGAATGATTTTTGTATTCGTTGTAAACGTCTAAAGTTTGTAATGAATCCCGCAATGAAACAATCAATTTTCACCGCAAACAAACTGGCGATCACAGTGGGAGCCAACAGCTTCGCTGCCGAAGCTGTCGTGCCGCAGCCGACGATCAAGATCCCAGTGCTCAAAGAGGTCGAATACGAATTCGACCAGCAGAAATTCGAGGAATATATTTCCTCCTCCTCCAGATCTTCTTCTTGCAAACGCAGTAAAACCACTACAGCGAAGAACGTGACTTCAGATCCAAAAACCAATGCTGATGATCTAAACCCGAATGCAGTGCAAGATCCCCCTCCGGCTTCCAGAGAAACCAGATCCAACATTCGTGATAACTCCTCGAAAGTCAAGGAGTTTCCCGTTGAAAGTGCACCAGTGTTGACGAAGAGGGCTCGTCAAAGGCGCCGTCAACATCTCGCGCGTCAATTTGCCAAGGCTTTGGAGCCTGTTGACGGGATCTGCTATGATGCGGATCTAAAACTCAGAAGGCACAAAGTGTTCCAACAACCAGCTTTGGGAACCTCCTCCCAACCACCTACTAACGAATGGGTTCGTGTCAAACAAACTCGTTCAACTCTTGAGGAGCGTATCCATAAGTGCCGCACACTATTAGCGCAGACGAGGATCCTTGTATGGAATGCACAGGAGTTACAGAAAGGAAAGGTGGTAAAAAAGCCACCAAGATTTAAGCAAGTTTGGATGCCAAAAGCCAAATCAGCGCCTAAGACAAAAGCAGGCGACGTTGCTCTCCGGTCTTCGTCAACTCCAGATCCTGCTCCCGCACTTCCGGTGAAGCCCTATGACAGCGTGGGTCTCTCCAAATCTAGAATCCCATTGAAGGATCACATTGGCTCTCTACCCGAGGATCGACGCAAAGCACCTATTAAGGAACGTTTGGGACCATTGAAGGAACCCCGAGCAAACATCCAGACTGGGGGTAGTACGCGACCTCCTAACAAGTTGATTTCTGCAACACGATTGGGGGTGCGTGCAGAAAACCAGGAGCCCGTTAAGGTTTTACCCTCACAAAGGTGTGATTCCAAGCATGTGACTCCTGTAGACGCCAACAAGACGATGTTTACTCAGAGGAAAACATGTCAGACAGATGAACGCGTTATACCTAAGAATTTGTGCAAACAGCCGATAGGTTGCTCTGACCTCAACGTCGATGAGTTGTACTATAGGACTGGGGGTACGAATAAATCTCGAAAGAGAGGTACCCGAAAAGCGGACTCTCATTGTCCATATACCAAACTAATCAGGACAGTATTATCAGTATGTAGCTGCCCCAAGACCGCTCCGCGGAGGGTCTCGGTATTTGAGAGTATCTCCGCAGAAGCATTGAAACCCAAATCAAGGCGTTCTAGCAAGAGACGATCGGCCAATCGAGACGACGAACTCCCAGCATTCACCATCAATATGGTCAATAAGGGGAAGTCTCCAATTACTTCTAACCCCGATTTCTCCCCAGGAAAGAGAGTCAATTCGGGGATAGCCCAACTAATGTCTCGGCTTCAATTAGAAGCCGCCGGGCCTGAACAATCCGTAGTCGTCGCCAACGTGACTGATAAGAGGAAATCTACCCGACCTTCTGATTCGGACCCCCTCATGTCACATTGTCTAACTCGGCTACGTGCAGGGACTATTAGACGTAGAGACTATTGGAGGATGACCAGGGGACTATCCTCGGACGATAAAACGTCAGACGTTTGCTCGGCAGTCGCTTCAGAAGCCACCGTATCCAGCCCCGGACAATCTCATGAGGTGTTTATGATCAACACCGATAAAGTAGCCAAAATGATTGAGGATCCTTTAGCCAATCAGAAAGAAGCATTCAAGATCGAAGTGGAAATGGCTATGCAGAAGATGAGGCAAATGCACGACCAACGAATCCGAGCTTTGTCGAATCAGCTAGGTGAGTCCATCCGTCGCAGCACTGCTAACCAAACAGGTAGCGATTCAGATGTGGATGAATACAACGCTGGGGGTAGTCCCACTAAAAATAACAACGCTGGGGGTGGACCCATTAATGATGATAACACTGGGGGTGGCCGCATTATTCCTCTCGAAAATTGTCCAAAACAGGATATATATGAGGACGAAAAGATGAAGGACCTCTAGAGCAAAATTAACGCTTTAATGTCTACTCAAGAGGTAAAGAAGACCGGCATTCCGTGTCCTTACCCGAAAGAGTGGGATTCGATCCCGTATCCGGCAAAGTTCAACCTGATCAACTTCATGCCGTTCGACGGGAAGGGCTCGCCCACTCAGCATCTAATCTACTTTAAGTCCCACTTGGGCACGATTTATGACAACGATCCCTTGATGGTTCGGTCATTCGTTGGCACCCTTCGTGGGCCTGCCTTCGATTGGTACCGCCGTCTCAAGGCTAGAAGCGTCAACAGCTGGGAGGACCTGGAGAGCATGTTCCTCGCTTATTTTTTTGATGATGACGCCGAGGTATCAATCAGGACACTCTTCGATGATAAACAGAAAAATGGAGAGTCGGTGGATGCCTTCATCAAACGATTTCGCAATCAGGCAATGAACTGCAAAGATCCCGTCATGGAGGAATTTGTTTTGCAGACTTGTCATAACAACTTGTCCATTAACATATTGGACGTTATGGGAGTAGAGCCGCTCAATACCTGGAAAGATTTGAAGGTGCGTGACGAGCAGGCCGAACGTTTCCTCAGAAGGAGGAAGGTCGAAAGAAGCCGAGCTATGGCTAACCCTCTGAATCCGAGTCTCGTTTCCCATGAAGAAGGGAAGGCGCCTACAACAGTTGTTGACGTTAACCAGACGTCGCAACAGCAGCCCCGAAGACAACAGAAGACTTCGGATCCGAGGCTCCAAAAAGAGTACTCATTCAAGGACGAAGACGTTCCAGCCATCTTTGAAACCCTTCTCGAAAACAACAAGATCAAGCTGCCACCCATCACGAATCAGGAGGAAGCTGACAATACTGCAGATCCGAAATACTGCGCGAACCACAGGAGGATCCTTCATCCCACCAAGGCTTGCTTTACTTTAAAGAATAGCATCCAGACATTGGTTGATGCCGGCGTCATAACGCTAGGATAAGCCAAACGAGAACGGCAATACTCCGACAAGTATAAGAGTATAAACTGCTTCTCAATCCTCCGACCGGTATAAGAGGTTAAACTGTTCCCTGATACTCCAATAGGTATATGAGTCTAAACTGTTTCCTACCGTTAACGGGAAGGTCCTGGAGAATTTTTATATGTAATATTCTTAAGGATAACCCGATCATGTAACCGAATGCAATGATAAACCCAGTTTCGCGAAGAAGCTGAGGGTGGATGATTCATGTAACGGGAAGTTCCCGAAAGAATACTATATGTAATTTTTTTAGGGATAACCCGATCATTACAAACAAAGTGATAAACACTAAACCCCACTGTGATTTCCGAACACTCTTTTACTGAGACGAGATTCGATCGCTTCGTTAGATCAATCTTCCCTCACAAAATTCCCATTAGTGTTTGACAACTCACAGTCTTCCATCACAAAATCCCCCATCGATCATACTAATTGACGGTGGGACCACCAAAATTCCTTTCGGTTGAATCCACTCAAATTCATGTTACATCTGTGCACTCAACACTCTCATTGTTAGAGTCTAGACATAATACTTAGTATTTTAATATCCTGATCATTGACAATCGTTAAACCCCACCGTGTTAAGTATTTATCGCTTAGCACCAGGAACTCCCTCTGAGTGACTTGTACAAGTCAACACTCCCATTGTGATTTATACTCCCACTCCCACTTGGTCAAACCTTCCTACAGTTAGGGCCATAACCAAAATCCCCTCTCGATTCCTCTAACGAACAAGAGGTCCACTTACAAATCGAGTGATCAAACCTTCCTACAGTTAGGGTCACCTCAAACTCCCGTTTGGTCAAACCTTCCTACATTTAGGGCCAAAACCACAATTCGCTCTCGATAAACGAGGAATTCACCTTTAGTTCAGTAATCAAACCTTCCGAAAGTTAGAATTATCCGAATCTTTCAATTCTCGGAGTGGAGATCTCACTCCTAGTTTCACTCTTCAGATTCTCAAAGTAGAGATCCTACTTTGAGTTTCCTCTGCACTGGAGATAGAATATAAAATTATTTCTCTTCGGTTTCGGGAGATAGAATATAAAATTCTTCCTCTCCCCATTTGGGTTCGTCTTTGCCCCAAGAGAAGACACTATCCTTCAACTTCAAATCCGTACATTCTATGCACGGGGAACTTTATCTCGACTCCTAAATAGAGATAAGCCTACGTCTAACACGCGTTGCTGGTTAGTCTTTGACCGTAAGAGACACAAAAGCCCACATATTCGATATTGTGGCAAGTTGTTATTCATAACGCTAAAATCCGTGCCTTACATGCGTGGGGAATTTTATCCCGAATCCTAAGTAGGGATATGTCAACGCCTAACATGCGTTGCCGGTTAGTTCTTAACTGTAAAAAGAACCAAAGCCCACATATTCGACACTGTGGCAGGTTGTTATTCATAACGACAAAATCCGCGCCTTACACACATGGGGAATTTTATCCCGAATCCTAAGATGGGATAAGTCAACGCCTAATACGCGTTGCCGGTTAGTCCTTAACTGTAAAAAGGATAAAAGCCCACATATTCAATATTATGGCAGGTTGTTATTAATAACGCCAAAATCCGTGCTTCACACGCACGGAGAATTTTATCCCGAAGCCTAAGAAGGGATAAGCCAACGCCTAACACGCGTTGCCGATTAGTCCTTAACCGTAAAAAAAGGACAAAAGCCCATATATTCGACATTGTGACAGTTTATTATTCATAACACCAAAATCCATGCTTCACACGTACGGGGAATTTTATCCTGAATCCTAAGTAGGGATAAGTCAATGCCTAACACGCGTTGCCGGTTTAGTCTTTCACCGATTGAAGAAGACACCAGAATTCCAGTCTGGGTACTTTTATCCTGAATCCTAATTAAGGATGAGTCAGCGCCTAACACGCGTTGCCGGGTAGTCTATTCCCGTGACAAAGACAAAGTTTATATATTCAATATCGTAGCATTAAGTCTAAGGGAATTCATTCCTTTAGCACAACGTCACATGCGGAACGGACTTAAAACAATCCGCATGTAAGCCCGATTCAAACGGTAATCGGTAAGAGCACGTTAAATCTGTTGAAGGCTAAGGATTTGCCAAAAATCCTAAGTTAACGTCTGATACACGTTGTTGTTTAGTCTTTTCACAGGAGAAAGAAGAAGTCTACATATTCAATATCATAGCACTAAAAGGGTTAACTCTTTTAGCTTAACGTCACATGCGGAACGGACTTAAACAATCCGCGTGCTAGCCCGACTCAAACGGTAGTCGGTAAAGGCTCATCAAACCCGTTGATGGCTGAGAATTTATCAAAAATTCTATAAATACGAGTTATTGACACATCAACTCCGTTAGTTGGTCTCGTGACTCGAGTATCCAACAACATTAAGATAAGATCCACACATGCAGATGAATCAGCTTTAACAGTTGGTCCTGCAACCCCGACATTTGAGACCGCTACGCTCCAATACCTTAAGAGCTTAAACTGTGTATACTCTAGCAAACGCACGAGTATAAACTGTGTTAATGGCGATCCGAAACCCTAGGTCAACACCGGTTAACGCGTAACCCTAGGTCAATGCTAATCAACACGTTGTGATGAAAAAGTTAACATCGGGCGATCCGAAACCCTAGGTCAACGTCGGTCAATGCGTAACCCTAGGTCAACGTCGGTCAACGCGTTGCGATAAAAAGTCAATGTACGGTAGTCTGAAATCCTAATTCAGCACGATGTGACGGAGATAGTCAGTTCAAAGTCAACTTAACGACACAAGCCAAACTCAACTCATCAGTTTTAGATTCGAGACTTTGACGATGGCCAGGCGATAAACGCAGCGCCGGAAGAACTTCAGCTATTCGTCAAAACATCGAATAGACTGAAAATCGAAGGAGTCAAGAATTGAAGCTAACTATAGGTTCTTTACGCCGACTGAAGGCTGGACCAATCACATCCAAAGTATTCCAGCCTCTTCTATAAAAGAAACGAGGCTGGAACGCTTTGGAGGGGGTATCTGTAGGCATCAAAAATTGCCTATAGGTCTCCACGAACAGCTCAAAGCTAAGAGAAGACGATGAATGTCACCATCCAAGTCACATAAGCTTGATTAACGTCGACGAACGTTTGAAGTGAATCGGCAAACTATGTGAAGCAACGGAGTTTCAGAATAACGAGGATACAAATTGATCGGAGCCCCACGTCGCTTACAAAAGGCGCAACGCCCCTTGTGTCCTAGTTGAATCCATAATGATCTAATCATCGAAGCTTGTAGATCTCCTCGCCAGCTTTCCAACGCACTTTGAATCACTCAAATCCGAGTTCGGACGAAGAAGTTATGGTGGAAATGAACAATTACACACAACAAAGCATCTCAGCATGAGTTGAGACACCCCGAGGTGTCTCGGCCCAACCGAGACACCCTAATGTTGGCCTTCTTGTTTTGATGATGTTTAACAAACAATTTACTTCTAATGTTATTTGTCTAGTATTTATGTTTTCGTATTTATTGTAGACAAACAACGTTGTTGGAGGATGGATGGAATAGCGCCTTAACGACGATATCAAACGGAGGTTGGCAGAAATGTGGAGTGAAGCAACATACAATTCAAGTTAAAGATCAAGTTCAAGCTTCATCCGCAACGTGTACCAAGTCAAGCTTATTGAAGATCAAGATTGCTTGGGTAATGTAGTTTAGGAATTATATTATGTGTGTTAAGTACGTTAAGCTCAATATCTATACACACACATTTATTGGTTTCCTCGTATATATATATATATATATATATACATAAACTTTGATTTCCATGTATATATAGTTATATATATACATATATGTTTTTGTTTAATAGGTTACGAGTTTATATATGAAACAAATGAATAGAATTGGAAAATACTATGTTGTTTCATGTTTACGTGCCTATATATGATTTCGTCTTTAACAAGTTATATTTAATGAAATCATATTTAGTGTTTTGAATATATTACATAGAATATGCAATCTTATGAAAATATTATATTTCTAGGTTATAGACTTCATAACAACATGTTATATCTTTTATCAAGTCTATACAATCATTTCATAAGATTTCAAAATGTTGTTTGAGTCAAAATATCAAAATATCAATTTTCAGGTTTTTATGTTTTTGAACATATTTGCAAAATGGTGATATTTTTCATTTGGGAAGTCCTTTTTCGAAACCAGTTGTTGTATCATGTTTATTATCATGTCTACAATCATTCCCCAAAGTTTTATATTTTTTGGAATTTATTTGATATTTCTAAACAGCATTTCAAAATCAGATAAACAGTTTCTCAGAATCTGTCATATCAGTTTTCGGTCGACCGCACCGGTCGACCGAACCTGAGGTCAAATGTTTACTGGGTGACAGAGAGCTGTCGGTCGACCGGTCCGGTCGACCGATGAAAATTTCCGGTCGACCGACGAATTTTCCGGTCGACCGACGATGTCTTTTTCTGCTTCCAACGGCTCTTTTTATTACCGTTGCTTTGGGCTGTTTTGTCATTTGGCTTGGGGGTTTTGGCTGAGCTTTGAGTGGGTATATATAACCCATTGCTGATGTCTTTTCAAGTCAATAAAGAAGTTTTTAAACAAGTTTTAAACAAGGGTTTAAGTGTGTTTAAGGGTTTGGTTTAAAGCTATTTTGGTTTTCACAAGTGGAGGAGATTATCTTCTTGTTTGGGCTTATATCTCCATCTCTCCATCTTGATCTAGAGAAGTTTTTCTAAACTCAACTCTAGCTTTTATCTATAATTACTTGTTTGATTATCATTGCTCTTAAGCTAGATTTTATATTTGAGTTTAGTTGAATTGATTTTATTTACTCATTGTTACACACACCCACATTGAGCTTTTAGTATTTACATACATAGTATAGTTGGGTGGTGAGAGTTTGTAACTTTGAGTTGTACTTAATTGTGTTCTCATCTATTATAGAGAACAAATTTATATTTGTTACATTGTGAGATTGTAAAGTTTTCGGTGAGCTAGAAAACCGAGTGTGTAGTTCCTAGAGGAGAGGAACGGAGACGTAGGTCGAGGGGACTGAACTCCGTGAAGAAAATTGTGAGGAGTGACGTTGTTCGGTGAGCGTTGAAAACCGACACTATGAGGTGTGTAGAAGTTCCGGCTTCCAAACCGGGTTGTGATAGTGGATTTCTCCCCGGGAGTGGGGAGCGGAGACGTAGGACGGAAGGTCCGAACTCCGTGATCATATTGCTTGTTTGAGTTTGTCTTTGGCGCTTATTTATTCTTATGTCTATATCTCTTGCCGCCATTGTCATCAGCTCATTATTTATATGATCCACTATCTAGTTCATATTGTTTACCCCTTGTGTTAGTTTTATATCCTTGCATATATCATATAGCATATTTCATTGCTAGGATATATCACCTTGTATATTGCATTTAATCGGATTAGTTTTAATTAGCATTTAATCGGATTAGATTAGCATAAGACCCTAATCACCCCCCCTCTAGGGTCTAACACCTAAGGTGTCTTGGCCAAGGCCGAGACACCCAAGGGTGTCTCCAGCCCTAAAAAAGTCAGATTTCGCTCGTTATGCGGTTGTAACCGCCCGGATCTCCTTGAAGCCTATAAATACAGTCCCTGGAGCCTCATTTTTTAGGATCTGGAATTCTCGTGCCCCGGCGAAGCCCTACTGAACTGAAGACTCAAAGTGCACAGATTGCAGAGAGGAGGAGGAGTTAGATCTGCAGCCCGGTTCGTTCCTTAGGATTATCCCGTTGCGGTAATCTTAAGAAGAGTGATTATCTCGCTTCGCCGAGATAAGAGCTACGGTTTCTTGATCCCTTCGCGGATACACGAAACTCTGTCCAAATATTAATCGTTCGGTTGTCCACGGACTAACGTGTCCCTGTCACAGGCTAAGATCCCACGCAAGCAGCGGGCGATAAACACTGGTTGCGTTTGTTTGAAGAGAATTGTAATTTTTTTTTGTTTTCATTGTGTAAAAGTCTTATAAAAAGACTGATTTTTGTATTCGTTGTAAACGTCTGAAGTTTGTAATTAATCCCGCAATGAAACAATCAATTTTCACCACAAACATATACCTATTTTACCTTTCATAGTTTTTGTTTTTATATATTATACTTCTTTATCTAGTAGTATGTTGTGAGTGTCAATATTGTTAGTAAACATTTATGTTTCAGTATGTTCTATGATTTTTGTATGTGCTAATTTATTTTGAGTTTTATACTGTCAATTTGTTCGTTACTTATTTTAATGCATTGAGTCCTTCAATTATGTTTTTCTTTGTTAGATTGGTATTTTTTTCATTATTTTGACTTGTGTTATTTTACATCGAGTTACTCTTCCATCTCGCTTCTCTTATTTTGTATTTTTCGTAGATCATAGTATAACAATATTATTTTATTCTTATATTTTTCTTTGAATAGGAGTTGTTATTTTTAATATGAGTGTGTGGTGTTATGGCTTTATAGTTTGTGTATAAGGTTATTAAAGATTGTTACAATGTGTGTGCTTCTTTAGCTTTGATTTTGTGTTTTTACATATTCTATTATACTTACGTATTTAGTTGAGATATTTTTATAGTTAGTGAGTTTATATTTTATGCAGTGTATTCTTGCTTATATTTTCACGTTTTAATTTGTGTCTTGCTATACTTAGTGTGATTTAGTATTTATTATGTTTTTATTATAATTTTTGTTTGTGGTCATGTTATAGTGTGGTTATTTTTTTTCACTACAACAAATTGCACTTTTCCCGACGCTTATTCCCGACGCATGGTTAAATACGTCGCCAAAAACTATGTTTTTCTCGAAGATTTTAGTTAGCGTCGGCAAAACATATATTTTTCCCCACGTTTATAATTAGCGTCGCTAAAAGTGTATATTATTTGCGACGTTTTAACTTAGCGTCGGTAAAAGTGTATGGATTTCCCGACATTTTTTCATTTTCGTCGGCAAAAGTATAGCTTTTAGCGACGTAAAAATATTCGTCGCAAAAAAGTATACATTTGGCGACACACGTTAGCGTCGGCAAAAGTATAACTTTTAGCGACGAACAGTTTTGCGTCACTAAAAATAAACACTTTTACCGACGCTATATTGCGTCGGCAAAAGTATAGTTTTTAACGACACAATACTATTGCGTCACTAAAAGCTATGCTTTTGCCGACGCTTTATTATTCATATGCGTCGCCAAAAAAACCCCCTCTTTTTTTTAAATTTCCCCGCTGCTTTTCATTTCCTCCCCCTCTTTTTTTCATTTCCCTCTCCATCTAAAACAGGCCAAACCCCCCCCCCCCCCGCCCTCTCTCCACCCCCCCTAAATCTCTCTCATCTCCATGCTGCCCATCATCCACTACTTCCAAGGCGGATGGCCATCTTCTGAGACTTCACAACGCCGGCAATAGAGAGGGCGGGGTTGTCCGAGCGAGCGGGCTTGAGGTCGATGACGATTAATAGGGGGGAATTAGTTGTTTTTAGGGTTTTGTTCGGTTGATGAAAGTCAGGTGATTGAAATGTCGCCATTTTGTTGGGTTTTACCTGGAATTATCTGATGATGGTTTTAATGAAAGATACGGTTTCTAATTGTTTAGCTCTAGAAGTGAGTTCCACTGGATTTACCTTTTGTTCTTTGGAGAAGTGGCTTTCTTTAGGGTTTTGTTCGATCGTTGGGAATGAATTGTTCAAAATGTTGCTTGTCCGTTTTGGATTTTACTTGGAATTATCTGATGTTTTTAACGAAAGATTAAAAAAATTCTTTTTTCATTGTACGAGTCAATGGAGAAAATTGTCAGGATCCGAATCTCAAGCAAAGAGCCTAGATTTGAATCCTTCCTCCTCTTTCTATTGATAGCGATCATTTGCAAACTTATAATCTCACCTTCTTTTTTGTTAATTGCAGCTGCCAAGGTCAGAAACAAGTTTGGAAATTGCGGAGTATCGGCGAGCGCGATGGGTTCCAATGTCTCTGTTGTGTTGTGGCACCGGCTATGGAGGCATCAGAGATTGTAGCTAGCCAAAGAAAGTGAGTTACTTTATTTACTTTTTTTAGAGTTTTGTTCAATTGGTGGAATGATGTGACTGCAAATTTGCAATGTAGCTTTTGGGTTATGCTTGGAATTAGCTTTGTCTCCTGCTTGGGATTTTAAGGAAGATATAATTTCAATGCTTGAAAGAGTCTGCTGAGCAAATTGTCTAAAGTTATACTTAAAATTTACTTTAACTAAAATGTTATGATTATCACTTCAAAGTATGATAGGGGGTTAGGGGCCATAGGGCATGCGCACATTACTATATTTAACATGTTTAAAGATATTATATTCAATAAATATTATTACGATAATATACAAATCAACCTACCAAACAAGAGGTAGAATTTGTAACTATTCTACCGTAGCCATAGTGGTAGTTGCTACTTAAGCACGAATTTTGAATTTTATAAAATAATAAATTGATTGAAGGTATTTTTCAAGTTTCATGTCACATTTGTCATATATTAACAAAAGTTCCAACGCAAATAAACTTTCCTCCCCTCCTCCCTCCCTCCAATTGTGGACGTGTGTGCTATTGTTCTAATGACACTATACAGAGTTTAAAGTTTGTTGCAAAGTTTAAAGCTTATTTCAAAAAAATGCTCTCAGCTCAGTTTAATATCATATTATACTTGCTTAGAGTGGTATTTTATACTTTGTTTACAGGTTGACATAGTTTAAGATATTTGGTCTGTTCCCAGTTTCTATTTTTAGTTTCTTATTCCTAATATAAGATGACTTCTCACTCAAAATTTAATTTACAGAAAAAGAGTTGTTTCTGAAGTACAACCTACTGGATACGTACACCTTGGAAACTATCTTGGCGCCATTAAGAATTGGATCTCACTTCAGGTTCGTTTGCTTCCTATGTTTATGTCATATTTGATTAATGATTAACTAAAGGCAAAATGAACATATATGACATGACAGCTTCATCATTTTGAAAATCAGAGGTGTCATAATAAGTAGATTGTTATGTAAAATTATTCAATACTCTGTCGAGCTTGTATGCGTGCTTGCTTGCGTGCGTGCATGTGCGTGCGTGCATGTGATTTGTATTGGTACCTTTACTAGCTTTCTATCTATTTCGTGCCTGCATACCCATGTGTTAATTTTGTTATTTTATTTATTATAGTACAATGTTTCCTTCTAACTGACTTGATGACCTTGAATTGCTACTTCTTTGTAGGATACTTATGAAACACTTCATTGTAGATTTACATGCGGTAGGGCATTTTTAAGATTTCAACCTCTTTTCCTTGCTTCTTATCAACAATTATGGATTGTATGATATTTCTTGTTTAATCTCGTCAATTGTATTTGACATCTCCATTTCCCCCCCTTTGTATATAGATTACTCTACAATATGATGCCGTGGAACTGTCTAAAGTAACCAGGAGCACTGCAACAATTTATCTGGCTTGTGGTGTCGACATAGCCAAGGTACGAACCCACAAGTTTCTTTTTTCGTGCTGCATTATGCCTTTTATTTGGTAATGTCATCATTTGCTGTAAGGTATGAGACTAATTTCTGTCATCATTTGCAGGCTTCTATGTTTGTGCAGTCTCATGTTCATGCCCATGTAGAGTTGATGTGGCTACTTAGTTCTGTCATACCACTTGGTTGGCTGAACAAAATGATCCAGTTTAAAGAAAAATCACGCAAGACGGTGTGTCACTGGCGTATGATATCCTCATCACCATTATTATTTTTTCTTTAACTTCCTTGTTCATCTATTGAATAAGGAATTTAATATTATCTTTTATGTTAATTTTGTTATAGGGTGATGAAAATGTTGGAGTTGCACTTCTGACCTATCCTGTTCTAATGGCTTCTGATATTCTTTTATATCAGGTGATTGAGCTTTTATGTTCATATTGAATTGAGCTCCATACTCAAATATTGTTGAACTCTGCAAAGTTCTTCTCTTGGTTTAGTATGGATAAGATATTATGTTTTCTCAGTAAAAATCTACATGGAACCTCCTTATGATTAATCTTTTGTATGCATATGCAGTCCGATCTAGTACCAGTGGGTGAGGATCAGAGACAACATCTGGAACTGACACGTGAACTAGCTGAGCGAGTAAATTACTTGTTTGGGGGAAAGAAATTGAAAAATGAGCGGGTTGGATGTCTTTCCTGTTACATTCTGAAAAATAAAATATGATAATTCAACAATTAGTCTATGTCTTGTGCCACGATTCTAATAGTCATCATTCTATTTTCAGGAGAGGTGGTACACTTTTCAAGGTGCATGTGTTCCCCCTCAACTTGGATAAAGTTGCAAGCTTTGAATCAAAAATTTTCCTCATCATGCTCAATTTTAACATGTAGGTTCCTGAGGCTCTTGTTCCACCTGCGGGGGCTCGAGTGATGTCTCTTATAGATGGCCTTTCAAAGGTATTAGGGGTTTGCCTTTTTTTACCCTTTACAAGTGAGAAAAGAGAGAACATGGAGTTTATGCTGCTTCCAAGTTATGGAGCATTACTTTGTCAATTAATTGGTCATCATGCTACTTCCAAGTTTTACTTGCTCATTTTCCAAAGTAGCCAAAATGTGTCTCCCGGGATCACAGGCATCTTCGCTACCATGTCGTATGTAAACAACATTGGGTGCATGACACAGTGCTGTAACCATCTTGATATGCCGCAAAAACTTATATTAGCATATACATCAAGGAGCATTACTCTTGTTGATGATTTACTTCTTCTTGAAGCTTCCTGCCATTTCTAGTTTCCATTCTTAACTTTTTTCGGTCAGGTGAATTGTTTTCACATGAGTTATTTGTTTGCATTCTTGACATTTCTTGAGTTCCATGTCATTGTTTTGACACCTAAAATCTTAAATTTATGTTTTTCCAAAATTTTCAATCTACAGCTTGGAATTTGACAATCCAGAAAGAGGCCTGAATGCAACAACCTTCTTGCTATATACCAACTTGTTACTGGAAAAACTAAAGAGGTACGCTTGTTTTGTGGAGATCAGGCCTGAATGCATACACAAACTTGATTTTCTTGGTTGTAGAATGCATTTGTTTTGTGGGACACATGGTTTTCCGTTAGATTTGACACAGGTAATATGCATCCTTACCTGACTAAGTATTAAGAACTTGTTCTTCTAATATATCTTAGTTTAGTTAAACAATTGTGTGTAACTCAATGCAGTAATTTTTTTTTGCTTTGATGATTTTAGTTACCTGATAAGTTTTCGGATGAAGCGAGACTACTTGTTGTGGATCCACTACAACAAATTGCACTCATTTAGACAAGTATCATGGTTTTTGTGTTAATATTATCATAAGTGTAAAGTTTGATATAAATATTGTTGTTTTTAGGATATCATTTTGTCATTATCTGTCTTGATATTTTTCTTATGCAATCTTCCAGCATAAATATCTTACTCATCAATACATAAATAAAAAATATATATTAGAGCATTACTGAGTACAATTTTTTGTGTTTGATTTTAACTTTTTATTTGCCTTACTGAGTACATTTCTTTCCATTGTAGCTACACAACAGAAGATGGAGATGGATGGTGAAGGTGGGAAGAAGAAGCCAGAGACGTGACGAAGGAAAAGCTTGCAACGTTGATAAGATATGGGTTCTCTGTAGTCTTTATTGTTCAAGTCTACTTAATCATGATTGTTGGATTTGTTAATAAAACATGTGTCAAACACTTGTTATTCGTTTAATAGAATTGTGTTTAAATTTATTTACTAATGTTATTATTTGTTTCATTTTAGCTGTTAATATGCAACTTGTTTGGAGTATGATTTGATGTTTGGTTTCTTTGTTGATGTGAATGAGAGCAAATTTGTTGTGGATGTTCAGGTTCAGCGTAGTTGACAAAAGATATTACTTTTGGTGATGCAAATTAGTGTCAATAAAAATATACTTTTTACCGACTAGAAATTATACTTTTGCCGACGCTATATTGCATCGTCAAAAATAATATCTTTTAGCGACGCTATTTTGCGTCGCCAAAGGTATAGTTTTTAGCGACGTTTTATTTTGCGTCGCTAAAAGCTGCACTTTTGCCGACGCTAACTTGCGTCGCCAAAATTATAGTTTTTAGCGACGAACAATTTTGCGTCGCTAAAAGCTATACTTTTGCCGACGCATAGCTTTTGCCGACGCTGCATGCGTCGCCAAAAGTACACTTTTACCGACGCAAAATATTATGCGTCGCTAAAAGATATACTTTTCCCGACGCATGACGCGTCGCCAAAACTGTACTTTTGGTGACGCAATGTATTTGCGTTGCCAAATACTTTCCTTGACACACTTTTGGCGACGCGTTAGCGACGCTGCATTTTGCGTCGGGAAAGGTTTTTCCCGACGTTTTTTAAACTTTTGCCGACGTTTTTGTTTCGTCGGTAATGTTGTATTTTGTTGTAGTGATTTTATGTTGTATTTGTTTTATTAATTCTATGTATTGTACATGTATTTATACATGTTTGCTGTGTTTGTTACCGCATAATTTGGTCACATTTTATCTTTCATGTGTGTATTTTGTTATCGTTATTATTTGGTTATTTATCAAGTTATATATTTTCTTGTATGTGTTTTTATGTTGTCTTTAATTTTATTAATTTATTTGTTTATTTATGTTATTTGGGTTATATTGTTTATTGGTTAACATAATTAATTTTTTTAACGTTTCATCAGTAGTTTCATAGTTTATTTTAGGATGTGAAATGAGTGTTATAAGTTTATACAGCTTAGTTATAGATTTTACACATTATAGATATTTTGTGGTGTTTATTAGTTATTTTTCTTTTGTTAGATTGTGTATATTTTACTTTGATAATGTATTTTATTATCTATTCATTAATTATTTCAATTGTTATGTTTATCAATTTTTTTAAATACACAAGTCTCTGTATTACTGTTTTAGTTAACTGTTATGTCCACATTTGATTATTATTTTAGAAATTATTACATGACAGTTCATATGTTGTATTTTGCTTATTGTTTATGTATATTGGGTTTATAGTTTTCGTATCATATTTGGTTATTCTAACATGTATAATGATATAATGGTTATTGGTATATTTTGATATTGTGTTCGTTGTGTAAATATTATGAATACATAATTATATGATTATTGCATATAATTTTACGTCTTTTATCTACGTCCATTATTGATATGCTTTTCACTTTCTATTATCAGCTATTATATGTATTATTATTTTTACTTTACAAATTACTATATGATATCTCCATCCCAACTCTTCTCGTTTTTCTAAATCAACCATAATCCTCATTGAAATTCGGGTTCACCACATAAACTCGGTCAACGCACACACACATGTCACTAAGTCTGTTCATGACGCACGAGGCCACTAAGTCATGAACTACTAAGGGTTCTCAAACACAACCAGGAATAATCAATTCAACTAATCATGTGCAATAATATCATAGCATATCAGATAATCAAGATTAAGAATTATAAATCATAAACAGAGTCTACATAATTTAGAAATATTTCCTTTTCCAAAATAATTTCCTTTAAAATTATCATAATTTTCCTCAAATGATTTTGTTCTCAAACAAATTCTTTTTAATTAATATAATTATCCAGAAATGATTCCACTATCGAAATAAATTCTTTTAATTCATATAATTATTCTAAAACAATCTTTTCTCAAAATAGTTTAACAATTTAAATTAACCTATTTTTCCAAAATAAATTATTTAATTTATCTATTTAATAATTATTTAAAACCAACTCTTTTTCCAAATAATCTATTTGCTCATAATAAAAATTCTAAAACATCTCAAAATAATCA
>BQKN01000682.1:394035-407439 GCA_022839385.1 Asparagus kiusianus | reverse complement strand
TATTAATCATCCACAACCCACGCAGATAATATCAATATTCATATGGTGACATAACCAAATCACAGTCAGATCGAAGCATGTAATTAATTCATATTATATCTAAAAAATGAAACGACGAGTCAAAAGAAAGGGATCTTGCCTCGGGGTTTTCGTCAAACGAATCGACGTCGACGTTGGTGGCACGGGTCGGATCTAACCGGGATCTGGTGGGGGTAACGGCGGCGATAGATCTGAAGTTGACTGTGGCAACGGCGAGGGGATGGGCAGGGCAGCGAGCGAGGTGGCGATTGCAGGGGGTAGCGGCTTTGCCGGCAAGGGAGCAGTGGGGGTGAAGCTTGGGCATCGGGTCAGATTTATGGCTGGAGGCGTGAGATCTCAGCGGGGAGGGGCGTCGAGGTGGGGTGGTCGGCTTCAGGCTGAGGGTTGGCGGATCTGGTCGGAGAAGTGGGAGGAGATCTGATTGCTGGCGGTGGTCACGTGGGGGCGAGGTGGAGCACGAGGGTCTGACTTGGTGGTGGCATGGCGGCGGCCTGGCTGATGGGGGACAGACTGTGCGATGGGGAGGAGAGGGGCTGCAGGCCGGAGACGGTGGTTGTGGGTTGTGCTCGAGCTCGAGGGAACGACGGCTTGGGTGTGGGGTTGAGGCGGCGAACTCGGCGAGGTTGCAGAGGGAGGAGCGACGGACTGGGCGGCGGCGCGGGCTCAGGCGCCGACGGGGGAGGCAAGCGGCTGGACGTGGTCACGGAGGGGGTGGCGCTGCTGGGGGCATGGACGCGGTCTCAGGCGACGGCTTGTTTTGCCGGCGGTGGGTTCGGAGGAGAATCTGAGAGAGAGGGAGATGAGAGAGGAGAGAGAGAAAAGAAAGAGGGGGGTGGCGGCTACACTATAGAGAGAGAGACATATACATATATATATGTTATTATATTAGGATTAAGGTTAGGGTTTAAAACAAAAATAATTATAATAAATATTTACAGGTATTTAAAAATTAAACTAATTACAGAATAATTATCTACAAATAAAAACGTACCTGTTGTGCTAATACAACAGTTGATACGAAATAGTCTAAAAATACCCATATTGTACAATTAAACAAGAATAATTAATAAATAAAATATATTTACTTATATTTAAAATCAAATTATTATGTGTTAATTATGTACACCGTAAAACGTACCCGTTATACTAATACGACAGATAATATATAACAGTAAAAATAATACAACTAATTATACAAATAATACGTAATTAATAATACAACGTATTATACAAAAATATACGTAATAATAATAATAATAATACTATGTATTATTCAAAATGATACGTAATAATATCCATAACACAACGGATAAATTCTAGAAATTTTATTTTACTGCATTAAATAAATTTATAAATATTCAAATCATTTAAATAAATATAAAACTTAAACTTTAAATCATAGAAAATTCTAGAAAATAAAGAAAAAATACTCCTATTCCTCGCTAGTATTCATTTGCACATGTAGAGGCGCAAGCCATGGGACGGGAGATGTCTTTGCCTCTTATAGATGATCACGAGCGAGTTTACTGTGGATTTATTACCTAGCATAAGACCCCAAGTTCGGATGGGTATAACTATATTCGTGGCCTTCGACCAGGGATTCTAGGACTTAATACAGCACCACCAGATGAAGTGTTGATAGCTGCAAACACAGCGTCAGTGGTTGGTGTCGCCACTGGGGTTGGTTTGTAGGGCGAAAGTGAAGTGTGTACATCACTTTAGTCAGTGAAATCGTTTCGTCACCCGAGTTGTGCTTGAGTTCGGACCAGGCAGAAAACAGTTTACGTGTAGTTCTCTGGCCACATGTGTAGCGGGATTAGATGCACGTAGGGGATTGTGAACAGTTAGTATCCGATGACAGGAGCGTTGACTCTGTGTGAGATATGACCAGTGACCTGTTATAGAATGGCTAGTTACATGACATCGTTTCTTAGCTAGGTATGATTTCTTGTGAGATGTAGGCTAGTTATGTTTTTCTTCGTACATAGATCGGGGTTAATATTTATTTATTTACAATTCGAGACATATGGTATCTACATGAGGGTTTTCTTGTTTGGATTATTTCGCTCGACGTACTATGTCTCTTGTTGTAGATTTTTAAGTATTAATTCCATCTATTGTATGACCTTGTTGCTGGGATGCTTAGTTTGATCGCTAGCTGCATGACCTCGTTACCTGATCGATTTTGGATGCTTTTATGTTTATCATGTTTTATTAGTGTTTTCGCATGTTGATTTTGTCAGATTTTTAGTTGTATGCCTTTTGTCATTTCTATTATCGTATCAATTTTCGCATTGGATTTCCGTTCGTTCTATTTTCTTTTGTGGGGTCTTGCCGTGTGACATGCACCCTAATGTACACTTATTTTCTCTGGTGTACATCAGACTTAGATGAAGAACAGGTTCAGTAGGAGCCAGAGGATTCTCAGCAGGAGTGCCTTGTAGACGGAGCAGAAGAAGAAGCCGAAGTCTAGTCGTCTTTTTATTATCTGTTAGTCCTTAGTTTACTTTTGTAGCATTTCCTTTTCCCATTGATCATTGTATTTTATATTCTTTAGTATTCATTTGTTCAGTTTTGTATAAGGGCATGTTTGACCCGTATTTTGATGTCTCGGATGATATTTCTTTTATGATATGGATTATTTCAGTTCTGGGTTGTTCATTATATTCTTGCTATCTGTGATCGGGGACCTATACCTTCGTTTTATATTTCTTGACGCTTAGCGTATTAGATTGAGAAGACGGGGTCTAGCACTTATCTCTTCTCAGTCTAATACGTCGCGGGCTTACTCACGTTCCGATTCCCGAGTATTTTGGGAAGCGGGGCGTGACAAACATAGGCAATATTTATAAAATATGTTTCTAATCTTGTAAAGAAACATTTTATTACTGTATTTTCTAAATAGAAAAAAATTAAAATACTATCTTCTTAATAAAGTTAATCATGGATAGAACCCCCATAACATTGCTGAATTGAATTTATTACCTCAGTAGTTTTATAATTGAATCTCCTGGAAATAACTTTATGTTAGGATCTAAAATTCAAGCTTGAGAGGGATGAATAGGGTTGCGCAACTATTTTGACAATTTAAAAAGTTACCATAGATATGCAGCAAAATTATAAGAAAATAAAATCACAATCACAAAGCAAACACAAACTTGAGAGTTTCTATAGTAGTTCACAATGAATTCCTACCTCCACGCTTTCTTCTCTCGAAGAGGCTTCCTCACTATATGATATTATTCACATAGATTACAAACCCTAATTCAGTAGGCTTTACAAGACAATACCCTAGATAATCCTAAAATAGCCGTTTACACCCAAACAACCAATCACAAGTGTGCACCCTAGCTCCTGCTAGAAACCTTAACCCTCAATTATCACCGGCTTGGGTACGATGTACAAAACTGATCACACCATTGTAAGGATAGGTTTTGAAATACAAATCAAATATCATTCACGCGTAATTAGAAAGATCTTACAGCCCTATAAATTTGAGATTATTCCCCTTAAAGATATAAGTGTAGCTCAACAATAACAACATCAAAGCTGAGATCCAAGGCCAGCACCCCACGACGACTGATGATCGGATGTTGAAGATCACGACGATGAATGGCTGAAAGGCTCCCATCTCCCCTACTTCTCCCCCCTCCCCCCCTCCCCCTCCCCCTCTCTCTTTACCTTTATCCGTTATCTCAATTAGATCAGGAACATCAATAAAAATGAACGAGAGATGTCCTATCTCCAGCTACAATGAACGATTGAGATTGAATCATGATATCTGAGAATCAGTGGCTCAATCTCAACGGTTATGATTTGTCATCGATAATCCTTTGATTATCAATCATGGAAGTTTGTCATTGATGGTTGAAAAGTCATTGGATATTTTATCATTTATAATGCATGGGTCATCGATGGTAATATGAGATCATCAATGATCGAGATCCTTATTGATGATTAAAAAGTCTCTGAATAATTTTGTCATCAATATGATTGCTTGAGGATCATTGATGAGCATACCTAGTTATAGATGACTAGTTTTGTTGGAATTTAGTATAGAGCTGAACTTCATTCTGTTTCTCTCAAACTTGATCCTCACTTGTTCAAATCTACACTAATCATCTCAAACACAAATTAGACTCAAAAGAATATTTGTAATCACTCAAACACAAGAAATTGTATGGAAAAGGTCTAACAATCTCCCCTTTTTGATGATAACAAACTCAAAATTTTGAAATCAAAATTTAAGCCATTTGAAATATATTAACAAATGATAAATCTCAGTTTTATGATAAATATAAACTAATACGCAAGCTCACCCTACATGTGTGCATGTATGAAACATGATATATAGGTTTACTACGCTCCCCCTACATTAGAGCAGTAAAATTTTAAAAATTCAAATATACGATGATCAAGATCAAACAAGCATTCAAAAACCAAATATTCACATGCATTGAAGTGTCAAATTTTTCATAACTAAAATTCTCCTCCTTTTGTATTAGTAAAAGTCTTGCATTCTAGATGAACATAAAAAGAGGTAATAACATGTATAATAGTGTCCAAATGAAAACAAGGGAGTGGTATCCAAGCAAGTCCACACACAATTTGGATACAAGATATGAGACATGTTAAATAGTTAGAATCCACGTGAAATCCAACATTAAACTCCAGTTACACATAAATACTCCACAATCATCAAAAGTATAGTCAGAAAACACAACATCCAAAAACAACAACCAAGTGTAATATGGATGTAAATTGTGACATATGAGCAAATACTAAGAAATGAACAATCTCAATCGAGATAACAAGAGCCAAAATTTTAACTTATAGCCTAAACCATATAGGATCTACAAGGATGACAGTGTTTGGCGGGTAACATATACTATCGATCTCTAAACATATTTCGTTTGTGCAATATGGTTACCCCTTTGAGATATACAACAACTATGAATCATAAATATGGGTATTTAACCATCTTTTAATAAAACTCTCGACTTATGTGGATTCTGCATGAGTGTCGATCTTTGATCATTTTTTAATAAATACATTCGTATAGTTCAAGTCCTAGAATGTTAACAATTTGATGCTATACATATGAAAGTTGTATAGTGTCGCTACTTCCAACAACATGCACAAGATATAATATAAAACATGTGTGTGAATAACTGGATTCGTCAAGAGATAACCAAACTCATGAACTATTCAACACTACTATGAAAGGATCACTAATCATGTAGGTACACGGAATAGAAAAAAGTATTTACTTTTTTAAAGAAAAATAAAAGAAAATCTAACTAAGCTAGCAAACAAAAACGCACAAAACACATATACAGAAACCCAAAAAACATATATGCAACTAGAAAATACTGAAGCAGCAAGCAGATATTCAAGTTAATACATGAAAAGACGAAAGTCAAATAGAAGTTCAAGCAATAGAAAAGGAAAAAAAAAATACTTACAAAGATAAAAACTTCCTCGTATAAATCATCCCTCATCACTAGCAACTCCAGTAGCTTGTGCATTCTTTTCCTCCTCCTCATCATCTCCATAACTGGTATGTGGTGCTATTGGTCCATCCGATGTATGAGACTCATGATATACTGCAGAGATGCGTCGTAATTAATATGCATGTTGGGTTGCCATCGTCATTCTGATTTCCTCAACTCCAGCACCTAGTGACTGTAGGTTCCAATGAGTTGATACAGAGGTTGATTTCTAAATAGAGGGGCTGCTCAAAGTGCTAGCCTCTGATGGTCCACTATTGTCCCTAGCATTTTCACTATCTTTGTAGTCAATCGAGCTCTCCCAACATGATATAGTTTAGTGAGCAAAGTGGGAACCTGGGACGCTCCACATATTTGAGTGATAAGAAAGGGATATACTACCCGAGGTTTCTGGTCTTGCCTCTTTGGCTGAAGTAGAAATCATGCAGATGCAGTTGAAAATTATCCCTACAGCATCAAACTTCTTCCAATGGCTATTTAGTACGTAAAAACCAGATGCTATGTACTCAGATTAGAGTAAGCCGAACTTGAATAAAGATCAAATTTAAGAAAGAGATGAGTAGGATAAACTCTATTTTAAGATACCCCAAGTTAAATGTTCCATTCAATAGTCTCAGTGGCGGAGCTTAGTTGTTCTTTGGGGGGGGGCGATCGCCCCCCTTCGTTTCAAATTTTTTTTGATGTATTATATATATATTTTTTATAATTTTAAATTAGTGTTATTTTGCCCCCCCCCCCAATGAGGATGCAATGGAATTGGTGGAGTTAAATAGCCGGTTCAATGAGGATGCAATGGAAATTTTGACTTCGAGTGCTTCTTTAGTTCCGAAGAATGGATACAAACTATTCGATGTTGATCAAATTTGTCGGCTTGTTGACAAATATTATCCTACTGATTTTGATGGTCAAGATAAGCTCATTTTGAAGTTTCAACTGGAACATTTTGTCCTCGACGCCCGCAATGATCCAAAATTGAGAAGTCTTTCAACTATTTCCGAGTTATGTGTGGCACTGGCTGAAACTGAAAAGAAAAGTGAATATTTTCTTGTTGACCGCTTAATTCGCCTTGTTCTAACTCTTCCGGTGTCTACAGCTACTACCGAGCGAGCATTTTCTGCCATGAAAATTGTAAAAACAAGGCTCCGCAACAAGATGGAAGACGCATTCTTAGCAGATAATTTAGTTATGTATATTGAGAAAGAGATTGTTCAAGAAATTGATACTGATTCTGTGATTGATTATTTTAAGAAGATGAAAACTCGGTGTGCAAAGTTTTAGATGTTTATATAACATTGAATTGGTGATTATTTTGAATGAATTAAGTATTTATGAGTTTATTATGTAACTTCGCCCCCCCAAATTTTTTTTTCAAGCTCCGCCACTGAATAGTCTACCACAGAGATACATCGCCATCTCAATGTAATCATCTAAACTGATCAGAAGGTTGGATGAATATTAAAAAATATTAGAAAAATTACAAGGTGGTTTGGGCAAACCTAAGAGATGAAGAATACTATGTGAACACGGAAGTCTTGTGGGGGGCCACACCCATCCCATCACGCGTTTTCAATTGGGAAGCTGATCACGAGACACATTTTATGTGTGGGGACCACACTAAATCCCCACGAACTCCACAAACACGTTTTCGGAGGGGGGGGGCACCCACGCGGTTTGCTCCATGAACGCGTTGATGCGTTTTCAACGTGGGGAGGGTGGGGCCGCTATAAATAGGAACGATTTGTTCCTAGGGTTTTGGGCTTGGTGAAAACGCAGAGGGAAAAAGTGACGGCGTGATGAAAAACGCAGAGGATAAAAAAGAGGTGATCTTAAGCAGTTGTTTTAAGGGAAGATATTTGAGAGTTTGTATGAGGGTTTAATTTGTGTGATTATAAACCCTATTTGTATTCTCTCTCTAATAGTAGATCTCTCCCCTCCTTGCCCCGTAGACGTAGGCAATTTGCCGAACCACATAAAATTTGTTTGTCTCGCTGTTTGTGTGATTTATAATAGCTTATTTAGGTTCTTTCGATAGGTCAGTCCTAGAACTAATGAAAGGAAGAGCTGATATCCCACTTTGTTAAGATATTTTATTTTTGGTTCTTGTTTCCTAGGTGAAACGGGAATTCCTATTGTGATCTTACTCTCTTGTTGCCACGAGGTGCTACCAAAATTTTTGCAGGGCACAACAAGTGGTATCAGAGCAAAGATTACAGATGTAAGGTTTTGGAATTAGGTGGAGGAAGATTCTTGTGTGAAGCTTGGTTCTTGGAGTTCTAGGCTTCGGTGGAGATAGCATTAGGAGTTGCCGTTGGAGATTTTGTTTTCCTCATGTAGACAGGAGATTTATTTAGAATCCGATCTAGGATTCAGTTGGGTAATTCTTAATTTCTATCAAAGTTTGATTCTTTCTCTACAATTTAGAGTTAGTTTGTAATAGGAGAAGAAGGTGAAAGCAGTAAGTTGATGGAGAGTGCAGTTTGTAGGCATAAAAAATTGCCTATAGGTTCTCGCACATAGCTCGAGATGAAAAAAACGATGAATGTTCCTATCCAAGTCAAGGAGGATTATCTGAGTCAAAGAAGATCATCTGATATTGTAGAGAAGCTAAAAAGTACATGAAATAAGTCGGTGAAGCGTACGAGTCTGTGAAACATGCTAAACGATAAAGGAACAACTCAACCAGGAGTTGTGCTTTACCCACAAAAGGGTGAAGTACCATGTGTGTCTCATCTATTCCATAAGTTTCTTGCCTATGGGAAGTTATAGAGATCTTCGTAAGCTTTCCAATGTATCTTAGATCACCTCATTCCGAGATTGGACGAGGAAGTTAGAGCCAAGATACCCAAGATAACACAAACTGTCTCGGAAGTGCGAGACAGTCACAACTGTCTCGGAATGCGAGACAGTTATGACTGTCTCGCACCAAATCTAAAGAAGATCAAAAGACAAAAGTTGTAGATCTCTTTGTCATATTTTCAATGCATCTTGGATCATCTCATTCCGATATCGGACGAGGGAGTTATAGCCAAAATACCCGAGACAAAACAAACTATCTCGGATGTGCCAGACAGTCATAACTGTCTCGGAATACGAGACAGTCATGACTGTCTCGCACCAAATCTAAAGAAGGTCAAAAAACAAAAGTTATAGATCTCTTCGTCATCTTTCCAATGCATCTTAGATCATCTCATTCCGATATCGGACGAGGGAGTTAGAACCAAAATACCCGAGACAACATAAACTATTTCGGAAGTGCGAGACAGTCATGACTGTCTCGGAATGCGAGACAGTCATGACTATCTCGCACCAAATATGAAGAAGGTCAAAAGACAAAAGTTGTAGATCTCTTCATCAGGTTTCCAACACATCTTGGATCATCTCATTCCAATATCGGATGAGGGAGTTAGAGCCAAAATACCCAAGACAGTACAAACTGTCTCGGAAGTGCGAGACACACAACCCTGTCTCGGCCATAGAGTTGGTTACAACACGTTTTTTGACGGTTTTTTGGCTTCATAACTACTTGAGATCAACCATAAACGTGGGGAGATGGTTACAAACTGAAGATAGGCCCACTAACCTCATAAAAAGATGATTTTTAAGTAGTGGGAGAGGGGTGACAAAAGGGGACTGAGCATTTTAGAGCAGACAGAGCAGAGTTCCTGAGCTTCTGGTAATTCTTTGAGATTCGAGCTTTGACTTGATCTTAAGAAGAACGATCGTCTTACTTTGATAAGATCTTCATTTCAAATTCTCACTTTGATAAACGAAGGAAGAATCATTAAGCCCCCTTTACGATTCAATCAGAATCTGTAATTCGGTGGTCCACGGGCTAACGCACTCCCGGCACAGGCAAAGATCCTACGCAAGCAACGATCCTAACAACGATCCTGCGTTTGTTTCTAAAAAGTTGTAATTTTCCTTTTGTTGTATAAAAGAAGTCTTATAAAAAGGCTATTTATTTTGAATTTGTTGTAATCGACCGAAGATATAATGAATTCCACAGCGAAACCAACTTTTGACGAAAACAAACTGGCGTCCACAGTGGGAGCTAACGGTCTCGCTACCGAAACCGTCGTGTCGCAGCTGATCATCAAGATCCCAATTGAATCAACGGTCGAGTACGAGTTCGACCAAACGAAGTTTGAGGAGTATTTATCATCCTCATCTGTAAAATTTTCCTCGCCTCACAAATGCGGGAAGATTTCATCTTCTAAGAAGGTTTTCAAGTTTTTGACTCCGTCGAACACTACAGATGAAGACTCTCGCTTGATTGTTGCTGAGGATTCTACTCGCAACCTCTCTGCTCATAATGACTCTTATCCAATTAAAGAGTCATTGAATCAAAGTCCGCCGGCACTGACAAAAAGAGCTCGTCAGAGACAGCGTCAACGCCACGCTCGCCAAATGGCTAAGGCCTTGGAACAAACCGACGGGGTTCGTTATCATGTGGACCTAGAGTCGAGGAGGCATCGAGTGGTTCAGTTGTCTCAACAATCAATTACTCATGTCTCTGCTAAACTAACAACGGAAGAATGGACTCTCGTTAAAAGGGTTAGTTCGACCCACAAAGAACGTATACAAAAGCGTCATGCAAACGCTACCCATGCCCGTGCTCTCTTACAACAAAGACGAGGAAGGAAGAAGGAAACGGTGGCTAAAGAACCACTAAAACTCTGTAAAGTTTGGATTCCAAAGTCTGGAGTTGTACAAAATCATCATTCAGAGCCCGTTAAGACTCCGCACCCGCAAGGGGGTGGTTCTAAACGTGTGACTCCTGATATGACATTGGATCGCTCAAAGGCAACAATAAGTTGTCCTGAGAATGCCAACAAGGCTTTACACCCCCAGAAGAAGACGTGTTTGCCAAAAGACATCGTTATACCTGGGAGGTCATACCAACAGACGATAGGATTTTTCGGCAATCATACCGATGAATTGTACTATCAAACTGGAGGTGTGAATAAATTTCGAAAGAGAATTGTTCAAAAAATGAACTCTCCTTGTTCATGTGCGCGACTCATTAGAGCAATATTGTCGGAATATGACTACTCTAAACGAGAAGCCATCCCGCAAAGAGTCTCAATGTTCCAAAGACTTTTCACCAAAATGTCAAAGCCCAAGCCGAGACATTTTTGCAAGAAGCTTGCTGTTCAGGAGGATGAATTCCCTGAAGTCACCATCAACATGGCTGGTAAAGGAAAATCTAAGTGGCATTCAAATGAATCAAATCCTGACTTTTCCTCGGGAAGAAAAGTCAACTCAAGAATTGCTCAACGGATATCTCGACTCCAGTTAAGAGCCAGCAGACGTAGGGACTATAAGGGAATGCATGAAGGAATGTCCTCGGAGGATGAACTCTCAGACACTTGTTCTGCAATCACTTCGGATGATACAATATCTAGCACGGGGCAAACCAAAGAAGTGTTCACAATCACCTCTGATCAGTTCGCTCAAATACTTCAAGAAGCTCTAGCTAAACAACGTGAAGAAATTAGAGCTGAGATGAAGACAGAGATGGAGTTGGCTATCCAACAAATGAGAGAATTGCTAGCTCAACAGTCTCAACCTCCTGAGTCCAACCGGCGACCTGAATCCAGCCGCCACATTCAGAATGTTATAGATGATAGTGATCCAAAAGTGGATGAAGTCATTATGGCTGATACACCTCCTAATAGTAATAACGCTGGGGATGGTTTAACGGATCCTCCCAACAATGATATTAGAGGTGGTTCAATAGCACCTCTTACAGGAGGTGGTCCAACTCATTCTCCTCAACGTCCTTCGAATGAAGACATAGACGATGATAGGAAAATGAAAGAGCTTGAAAATAAATTCAACATTTTGATGACGACTCAAGAAGTGAAAAAGACGAGTATTCCATGTCCCTATCCAAGAGAATGGGATTCAATTCCATACCCGATAAAATTCCATCTGATTAACTTCACACCGTTCGATGGAAAGAGCTCACCAATCCAGCACTTGATTTATTTTAAGTCTCATTTAGGCATGATATCTGGAAACGAGGCTTTAATGGTCCGGTCATTCGTTAGCACCCTTCGTGGTCCCGCCTTCGATTGGTATCGACGTCTCAAGCCAGGGAGCATCAATTGTTGGAATGACATAGAAAGTTTGTTCCTCGGCAATTTCTTCGATGATGACACCGAAGTGTCAATCGGAACCCTTCTGGATGAGAAACAAAGAAACGGAGAGTCGGTTGGTAATTTTATCAAACGTTTCCGTAACAAAGCAATGAATTGCAGAGATCCTATCACAGAGGAGTTCATCCTGCAGACATGCCATAACAATCTTTCCATCGATGTCCTGGAAGCCCTGGGGGTAGTGGTTTCGACCACTTGGAGAGAATTAAAACTACGTGGCGAACAAGCTAAACACTTTCTTAAAAGAAAGAAAGTTGAGAGAAATCAACCGACGATATATACAACCACGGTGAATGTGACTCTCGATCCGAAATTCCAGAAGGAATATTCTTTCAAAGATGATGAAGCTCCAGCCATCTTGAAATACCTCCTCGCCAATGACAAAATCGAACTACCGCCTATTAAAGATCAAGAAGGTGCTAAGATGATTACAGATCCAAACTACTGTGCGTACCATAGAAGGGTTCTTCATCCCACCAAGATTTGCTTCGGACTAAAAAATAAAATCCAAGCTTTAATTGACTTCGGCGTCATAACGGTAAAACAAGCCAAATAAAGACGACATATACTCCATTGGGTACACGAGTATAAACTGTTTCCCCTAACTCCGAAGAGTATACGAGTATAAACTGCTTCTCCATATAACTCCAAAAGGTATACGAGTATAAACTGTTTCCCAAACCTCCGACCGATATAAGAGGTTAAAAATCGCTTCCAAATGTGATTAAACTCAGCTTCACCCGAAAGCTGGGGGTGGATATGAGGTTATCATGGCTGAATATGAAGACAGGTACCAAGACCTGATTCTATATCAAGAACAGCAACGTTGCTCATAAACGAAAAGTTCATGAAAAAGTACTATCCCTAGTACATTCAGGGTAACCTATTTAACGGGAAGTTTCTGGAGAATACTATATATGGTATTCTTAAGGATAACCCGAAACTAATCGATTGTTCAAGGTGAAAACCAATCATCTGAATAATCCACCCTTAATCATGACAAAAAATGATTAAGAACCTCCCGTTGTGGATATTTAATCATGTCCAAAATGATTAAAACCCTCTCACTGTGATTTTAGAGTACTTTTTTTTATTATTGAGATGAGATTCAATGACTTCATCAAGTCGATCTTCCCTCACAAAACTCTGAAATCATTCATCTGCTGCTTAATTGGTTTCAATCGTCGGGATCAATTTTGCCAACTCCTACTGTAACTTTCCAAGAACTTTATCGTTGAGATGAGATTCAATGACCTCATTGGGTCAGTCTTTCCTTACGAAACTCCTACGGTCTAATTGTGGAGTGCTTGATAGTTCACACTCCTCCACCATAAAATCCCTCACCGATCAAATCAACTGACAGTGGGTCCCCCAAAATACTTTGTGGTTAAATCCACCTGAACTCCCGCTGTGTCCAAGCCTTTAACACTCTCACTGTTGAGCTCTGACACAACACCCAAAATTTCAATTCATGACAATTGACAACCCCACCTGGTCAAACCTTTAAACAGTTAGGACCAAAGCCAGAATCCCCTCTCGATTCCTTCCATGAACGAGAGGTCCACAAATTGAACGATCAAACCTTTAAACAGTTAGGATCGTATCAAACTCCCATCCGGTCAAACCTTTAAACAGTTAGGACAAAAACCAAAATCCCCTCTCGATTCGTTCCATGAATGAGAGGTCCACAAATT
>BQKN01000682.1:343289-394025 GCA_022839385.1 Asparagus kiusianus | reverse complement strand
TCAAACCTTTAAACAGTTAGGACCAAAGCCAAAATCCCCTCTCGATTCGTTCCATGAACGAGAGGTCCACAAATTGAACGATCAAACTTTTAAACAGTTAGGATCGTATCAAATTCCCATTCGGTCAAACCTTTAAACAGTTAGGACCAAAGCTAAAATCCCCTCTCGATTCCTCCCATGAACGAGAGGTCCACAAATTGAATGATCAAACCTTTAAACAGTAAGGATCGTCTCAAACCCCTATTTGGTCAAACCTTTAAACAGTTAGGACCAAAGCCAAAATCTCCTCTCGATTCGTTCCATGAACGAGAGGTCCACAAATTGAATGATCAAACCTTTAAATAGTTAGGATCATCTCAACTCCCACTTGGTCAAACCTTACTACAGTTAGGACCACAACCAAAATCTCCTTTCGATTCACATTGCGAATGAAAGGTCCACTTTTGAATTGGATAATCAAACCTTATGACAGTTAGAATTATTCAAACCAATCCAGATTCTCTAAGTGGAGATCCTACTTCGAGTTTCCTTCGCACCAGGAGATAGAATATAAAATTCTTCCTCTCCGATTTTGGGTTCACCTCTACCAACAAAAAAGAGACCAGAACACTCTAATAGGTATACGAGTCTAAACTGTTTTCCTAATCTTAACAGGAAGTTTCTGAAGAATATCACTCAGAATATTCTTAAGAATAACCTGAATACTCCAATAGGTACACGAGTCTAAACTGTTTCCCTAACCTCAACAGGAAGTTTTTGGAGAATATCACTTAGAATATTCTTAAGAATAACCTGGATACCTCCCAACGAGTATATGAGGTTAACTATTTCTCAAAAACTCCAAAAAAATACATGAGTATAAACTGTGTTCTTATGAAGATTGATACAGTGATTAACAATCCAGTATCAATTTGATGACAAAAGCTGAATTCACAAGTACAAATTCCAGCTTCAATTCAAGAACTCAACAACGGTCAAGCGATAAATGCAGTACTGGAAAAATATTAGCTATTCTACAAAGCACTGAATAGATTAAGAGATAAAGAGGTCAAGAATTGAAGTCATCTACGGGTCCTTCTACACAATCCACTCAACCAAATATTAAAAGGATCGTAAGTAAGACCTATCTTATCCAAAGTATTCCAGACTCCTCTATAAAAGAATAAATCTGGAACACTTTGGAGGGGGTATCTGTAGGCATAAAAAATTGCCTATAGGTTCTCGCACATAGCTCGAGATGAAAAAAAAACGATGAATGTTCCTATCCAAGTCAAAGAGGATTATCTGAGTCAAAGGAGATCATCTGATATTGTAGAGAAGCTAAAAAGCACATGAAATAAGTCGGCGAAGCGTACGAGTCTGTGAAACATGCTAAACGATAAAGGAACAACTCAACCAGGAGTTGTGCTTTACCCACAAAAGGGTGAAGTACCATGTATGTCTCATCTATTCCATGAGTGTCTTGCCTATGGGAAGTTATAGAGATCTTCGTAAGCTTTCCAATACATCTTAGATCATCTCATTCCGAGATCGGACGAGGAAGTTAGAGCCACGATACCCGAGATAACACAAACTGTCTCGGAAGTGCGAGACAGTCACAACTGTCTCAGAATACGAGACAGTCATGACTGTCTCGCACCAAATCTGAAGAAGGTCAAAAGACAAAAAAATTATATCTCTTCGTCATCTTTCCAACGCATATTGGATCATCTCATTCCGATATCAGACGAGGGAGTTAGAGCCAAAATACCCGAGACAACACAAACTGTCTCGGATGTGCGAGACAGTCATAACTGTCTCAGAATGTGAGATAGTCATGACTGTCTCGCACAAAATCTGAAGAAGGTCAAAAGACAAAAGTTGTATATCTCTTCGTCAGCTTTCTAATGCATCTTAGATCATCTCATTCCGATATCGGACGAGGGAGTTAGAACCAAAATACCCGAGACAACATAAACTATCTCGGAAGTGCGAGACAGTCATGACTGTCTCGGAATGCGAGACAGTCATGACTGTCTTGCACCAAATCTGAAGAAGGTCAAAAGACAAAAGTTGTAGATCTCTTCGTCATCTTTCCAACGCATCTTGGATTATCTCATTCTGATATCGGACAAGGGAGTTAGAGCCAAAATACCCGAGATAGTACAAACTGTCTCGGAAGTGCGAGACACACAACCCTGTCTCGGCCATAGAGTTGGTTACAACACGTTTTTTGATGGTTTTTTGGCTTCATAACTACTTGAGATCAACCATAAACGTGGGGAGATGGTTACAAACTAAAGATAGGCCCACTAACCTCATAAAAAGATGATTTTTAAGTAGTGGGAGAGGGGTGACAAAAGGGGGCTGAGCATTTTAGAGCAGACAGAGCAGAGTTCCTGAGCTTCTGGCAATTCCTTGAGATTCGAGCTTTGACTTGATCTTAAAAAGAACGATCGTCTTACTTTGATAAGATCTTCATTTTAAATTCTCACTTTGATAAACGAAGGAAGAATCTTTAAGCCCCCTTTACGATTCAATCAGAATCTGTGATTCGGTGGTCCACGGGCTAACACACCCCCGGCACAGGCAAAGATCCCACGCAAGCAGCGATCCAAACAACGATCCTGCGTTTGTTTTTAAAAAGTTGTAATTTTCCTTTTGTTGTGTAAAAGAAGTCTTATAAAAGGCTATTTCTTTTGAATTTGTTGTAATCGACCGAAGATATAATGAATTCCACAGCGAAACCAACTTTTGACGAAAACACAGTTCAAGTTGGTTTTCAGAATACCAAAATTAGTATGGTGAAGTATGACGGTAAAATCAACTTTGGTATGTGAATGAGTGACGTACATGATGCGCTTAATGCTTAGAACTTAGAGGAGACCATCATGGTCCATGAGAGACCACCAAAATATGAAGAGGCGATGTGGAAAAAAATGAATAGGAATGCTTGTGGGGTGATCAGGTTCTGTTTGGAACAGGACCTGAAGTATGATGTGATTGGGGTGACGTCTGTAATAAAGATGTGAGAAATTCTTAACAATAAGTACCTTACGAAGAGTGTTGAGAACCGATTGTACTTACTACATAGGTTATTCAGATTTTAGATGTCCAGAGGTACCTTGCTTGCGGCTCATGTACATGTGAACAACTATACAAAGTTGTTGTCGGACTTGGCGAATGTTGATGAGAAGATTTCGGATGAGTACAATTCTATTATCTTATTGGGCTCCTTACCGGATGATGAGTATGACACCTTTGTGCTCACTTTGTTGAACGGGAGATCTTCTATCAGCTATAGTAAAGTTACTAATGTTTGCATCGAAAGTTGATGTATTCATTATGGTATTTATTATAACTTCGGTCGTTACAATAAAAATAAAAAAAATAGTCTTTTTATAAGACTTTTACACAATAAAAACAATAAAAATTATAAATTTCGTCAAAACAAACGCAGGGAGATCGTTTATCGGTCTCCTGCTTGCGTGGGTGTCTTCGTCTGTGCCGGGGTTTATCCATGGACCACCTTTGATCAGATCCGGTTACTAAAAATTTGGCAGAGCTGCTACCTTACCAAGGAGGTATTTGTTTAAAGCGCTAAAATCAACCAAGAAAAATCAGTAGCTCTTCTCGAGATTAAGACCAAGCCTAATCTCGAGGAACGGACAAGAACGAGCTTCAGATCCTTCGAATTGCTCCTTCTTTATGCCGGGATTCGCCGGGATCTCGCTAGCCCTTGCTGAAATTCGTGCTCCCTTGCTCTCCAACTCGGTAGCACCTCCTCGTCTTGATAATTACCCCCCGTGAAACGAGCCCCTAGGCCTGTATTTATAGGCTTCGGTTGGGGGTTTTCGAATAAGAATGGATGATTCCTCCTTAACTTCAGTTAATAATTGATTAACTACGTTTGGGGATGATATCAGATCAGTTGGGATGCTCAGGAACCAACAAATCATGCGAAAAACCGCTTTAAAACCGCCAAAATGCGTATTGGAACCCTAACTGCGCAACGGACAAATCCGACCCGTGCTTGCACGGGTCGGATTCATTCGTCCCGTGCTTGCGCGGTTCGGATTCATTCGACCCGTGCTTACGTGGGTCAGACAGTCCGACCCGCGCTTGCGTGGGTCCGTCGCCACTGGCGCTTTTCATTCCAGGACTTGTTCTTTTTCACCATTTCATGTATTTGAGCAACTTGTTGATTTGTACCTCTCGTTACGGGATTGACCGTCGAACGCGTGTTGGTTGACGTACGTGTGTTTGATTGACGTGCATGAACTGGATGACGCGCGCGTGTTGACCGATGCACGCAAGTTGACCGACACGCGCGAGTTGACCAACCCGCGTGAGTTGATTGTTGGGCACGTGTTGATTGATGCGCATGAGCTGATTGACACGTGCGAGCGGATTGACTTGACACACGTGAGCTGACTGACGCGCGCGAGCTGATTGACGCACACGCGTATGTTGACCGACGCGTGCGAGCTGATTGACGCGCACGAGTTGATTGTTGGGCGCGTGTTGATTGATGCGCGCGAGCTGGTTGACGCACGCGTGTTGACCGACGTGGGCGAATTGATTGATGAGCGTGCGGGCCACTCGGTTCGCCGTTTCGCTTCATGCGGTTGTCGACATCAGATGATCTTCTTTGACTCGGATAATCCTCTTCGACTTGGATAATGGTGTTCATCGCCTTCTCTTTATCTCGAGCTGTGTACGGACACCTATAGGCATTTTTAGATGCCTACTGATATCCCCTCCAAAGTATTTCAAACTCATTCTTTTATAGAGGTGTCTGAGATGCTTTGGATATGATAGGCCCCTCCTTTAGTTAGTGTCAAAGGATCTGTAGCTAGCTTCAATTCTTGACTTCTTCAGCCTTCAGCCTATTCAGTGTTTTGTCGAATAGATGAAGTTCTTCCGACGTTGCGTTTATCGTCTGACCGTTGTCGAAATCTTGAACTAAAGTTGATGCGTAAGTTTCTGAATTTAGCTCGTGTCGTTGAGTTGACTTTGAACTGATCATCTTTGTTAGAAATTCATATCTGAACGTGATTGAGCTCCCTGGAATCATCCTTTGCCCTATTTTGGCGAGATTGCTGACACGTTGGCCGGCATTAACTTTTGTTGTAACGTGTTGACCGGCGTTGACCTTAGGGTTTTGCATTGATCGGCGTTAACTTTCATCGCAACGCGTTGAGTGGCGTTTATGCAGTTTATACTCGTACGTTTACTAGAGTCTACATTGTTTAGGCTCTTAAGGCATTGGAGCGTGACGGTCCCAAATTCTGGGCTGCTAGACCAACTATTAAAGTTGTTTCGTCTGCAGATATGGATCTTATCCCGAAGTCGTTAGATTCTCAAGTCACGAGACCAACTAATGAAGTTGATGCATTAATGCCTCGTATTTATAGAATTTTTGACAAATTCTCAGCCATCAACGAGTTTGATTAGCCTTTACCAACTACCGTTTGAGTCGGGCTAGCATGCAGATTGTTTAAATCCGTTCTGCACGTAACGTTATGCTAAAAGAGTTATCTCTTTTAGGGCTACGATATTGAATACGTAGAGTTTGTCTTTCTCACGAGAATAGACTATCCGGTAACGCGTGTTAGACGCTGACTTAGGATTTTTGGCAAATACTCAGCCTTCAACGGATTTGACGTGCCTTTACCGATTACCGTTTGAATCGGACTTGCACGCGGATTTGTCTAAGTTCGTTCCGCATGTGATGTTGTGCTAAAAGAATTAACTCTTTTAGTGCTACGATATTAAATACGTAGACTTCGTCTTTCTCACGGGAATAGACTACCCGGCAACGCGTGTTAGGTGCTAACTTATCCCTACTTAGGCTTCGGGATAAAATTTCCTGCGCATGTAAGGCACGGATTTTGAAGTTATAATGTTAAAATATTGTGTCATCTCTTGGGGCGAAGATGAACCCGATGTGAGAGAGGAAGAATTTTATATTCTATCTCCCAAAACTGAAAAGAAAGAATTTCATATTCTATCTCCAGTTGTCAAAGGAAACTCAAAGTGGGATCTTCACTTCCAGAATCCTGGAAGGTGAAACTAAGAGTGAGATCTCCACTCCGAGAATCGAAAAGGTTCGGATAATCCTAAATGTCAGAAGGTTTGATTACAAAACTAAAGGTGGGTTTCTCGTTTATCGAGAGTGAATTGGGGTTTTGGCCTTGACTGTAGGAAGGTTTGACTAAGCGGGAGTTTGAGGTGACCCTAACTGTAGGAAGGTTTAATCACTCGATTTGAAAATGGACCGCTCATTCATTGGAGGAATCAAGAGGGGATTTTGGTTTTGGCCCTAACTGTAGGAAGGTTTGACTGAGTAGGAGGTTTGAGACGATCCTAACTGTAGGAAGGTTTGATCGCTTGATTTATGGTCCTCTCGTTCATTGGAGGAATCGAGAGGGGATTTTGGTTGTGGCCCTAACTGTAGGAAGGTTTGACCAAGTGAGAGGTTTGAGACGATCCTAACTATAGGAAGGTTTGATCGCTTGATTTGTGGGCCTCTCGTTCATTGGAGGAATCGAGAGGGGATTATGGTTGTGGCCCTAACTGTAGGAAGGTTTGACCAGGTCGACAGTAGTAGTGGGAGTACAAATCGTAGTGGGAGTGTTGACTTGTACTGATTACTCAATGGGATTCTTGTTGTCAAGTGATAAGAACTTAACACGAAGGGGTTTGATAATTCGTCAAGGATTAAGACATTAGAATTTTGAGTACCATGTTCGGACTCTAACATTGAGGATGTTGAGTGCACAGATACAGCGAAAGTTTGAGCGGATTTAACCGGAAGGAATTTTGATGGTCCCACCGTCAATTAGTCTGATCGGTGGGGGTTTAGTGTTTATCACTTCGTTTGTAATGATCGGGTTATCCCTAAGAAAATTATATGTAGCATTCTTCCGGAAACTTCCCGTTACATAAATCATCCACCCCCAGCTTTCTTTGCGGAACTGGATCGGACATTGTATTCAGTTACATGACCGGGTTATCCTTAAGAATATTAGCGTAACATTCTCTAGGACCTTCCTGTCAAAAGTGGGAAACAATTTAGACTCGTGTGCCTATTGGAGTAATTGAGAAGCACTTTATACTCATATACTCTTCGGAGTTTGGCCGCTCTCATCTGGCTTATCCCAGTGTTATGACACCGGCTTCAACCAATGTTTGGATGCTGTTCTTCAGAGCAAAGCAATCCTTGGTGGGATGAAGGACCCTCCTGTGGTACGCACAGTACTTTGGATCCACAGTGTTGTCAGCTTCCTCCTGATTTGTGATAGGTGGTAGCTTGATCTTGTTGTTTTTAAGGTGGGATTCGAAGATGGCTGGAACGTCTTCATCCTTGAAGGAGTACTCTTTTTGAAGTCTTGAACCCCAAGTCTTCTGTTGTCTTTGGGGTTTCTGTTGCGACGTCTGATTAGCGTCAACAGCTGTTGTAGGTGTTTTCCCTTTACTACGGGAGGCGAAATTTGATTTCGGAGAGTTAGCCGTTAATTGGCTTCTTTCAGCTTTCTTCCTTCTGAGGAAGCGTTCGGCCTGCTCTCCACGCACCTTCAACTCTTTCCAGTTGTTGGACGGTGCTACTCCCATAACTTCCAACACGTCCAAAAGAGGTTGTTGTGACAGGTTTGGAGGATGAAGTTCTCTGTGATCAGATCTCGGCAGTTCATCGCCTTATTCCGGAAGCGCTTGACGAATTCATCGACCGTTTCATCGTCTTTTTGCTTTTCATCAAAGAGTGTCCTGATTGACACCTCGGCATCATCATCAAAGAAGTGAGCGGAGAAATAGGCTCTTCAGGTCGTCCCAGATGTTGATGCTTCCAGACTTGAGACGACGGTACCAATCAAAGGCGGGCCCGTGAAGGGTGCCAACGAATGACCGAACCATCAAGGCTTCATTTCTAGAGATCGCTCCTAAGTGAGATTTGAAGTAGATCAGATATTAAGTGGGCGATCCCTTCCCATCGAACGGTGTGAAGTTGATCAAGTTGAACTTCACTGGATACGGTATTGAATCCCACTCTCTCGGGTAAGGACACGGGATACCGGTCCTCTTTATCTCTCGAGTAGACATCAGAGCATTGACTTTGCTCTCGAGATCTTTTATCTTCTCATCCTCGCTCGTATCGGGCTTCAGACGATTTAAAAGAGGAATAATGCGGCCACCGTCGGCATTGTCATCTTCGATGGAACCACCCCCAGCGGTGTTATCTTTAGTGGAGTCACCCCCAGTGTTTTGGTCAACGGGAGGGTTATCAGCATTGAGTCGTTCATCCACATATGAATCGCTATTTGCTTGGTTAGCAATGTTGCGACGGCTGGATTCACTAAGTTTATTCGATAAAGCTCGGATTTGTTGGTCGTGTTCTTCCCTCATCTGTTGCATAGCTATTTCCATTTCGAACTTGAAGTTCTCTTTTTGCTTGGCCAAGGCATCCTCAACCATTTTGGCTACTTCCTCGGTATTTATCATAAACACTTCGCGAGATTCCCTTGGGCTAGATACTGTTTTGTCAGAAGTGACTATAGAGTTGGCATCTGATGCTTCATCATCCGAGGATAATCCCCTCTGCATTCGCTGATAATATCTTTGTCTAATGGTTCCCGATCGTAACCGGGTTAGACGATGAGATATGAGTGGATCAGAACTAGAAGGTCGAGTCGACTTTCCCCTCCCAGCCATATTAACTGTGACTGTGGATTGTTCAGGTCCGACCGCTTTCAGCTAGAGTCGAGACATCAGTCGAGCTATTCCCGAATTAACTCTTCTTCCTAGAGAAAAATCGGGGCTAGAACAACTTGAAACAATCGGGGACTTTCCCTTATTGACCATATTGATGGTAACTTCTGGGAATTCATCATCTCGAACAGCCAATCGTTTCTTGCAGAAACACTTTGGTTTGAACTTGGTCATTCCGTTGGAGATCCTCTTGAATACCGAGACCCTCTGCAGAGCTGGCTTAGGGCAGATACACGCTGATAAGACTGTCCTGATAATCTTGGCGCATCGGCAGTGAGACTCCGCTTCTCGGGTACTTCTCTTTCGAGATTTGTTCATACCCCTAGCCCGATAGTACAAATCATCGACGTTGCCGTCAGAGCAACCTATCGGCTGTTTACATGAATCCTTAGGTATAACGCGTTCGTCTATCTGACGTGTTTTCTCCTGAGTAAACAACTCCTTGTTGGTGTCTGCAGGAGTCACACGTTTGGAATCACACTTTTCTGAGGGTGAAACCTTAACGGGCTCCTGGAGTTCTGTACAGACCCCTAAGTGGGCGGTTACGGGAATCAACTTGTTAGGAGGTCGCATACGACTCCCAGTCTGGATGTTTGCTTGGGGTTCGTTCAATAGTCCTAAGCGTTCCTTAACCGGGGCTTTGCCTCGACCCGCGTGCTAAGGACCAAGACGATCCGTGATCTTTATCTTAAATCAGGATAAATCCACGCTATCATGGTGCTCCACCGGAGGTGTGGAACTCGAAGGGATTGATGAAATAGGTAAAAGACGTCTTCTGTCTTGACCCTGGCGCGGGTCAGGCTAGAGTGAACCGCGGGTTGGAGGGTCGTATCCAGGTGACCCGTGACTTGGAGGGTCGGATTCGAGTGACCCGCGACTTGGAGGGTCGGATCCGAGTGACCCGCGATTTGAAAGGTCGAACCCAAGTAACCCGTGACTTGGAGGGTCGGATCCGAGTGACCCGCGATTTGAAAGGTCGGACCTAAGTGACCCGCGACTTGGAGGGTCGGTTCCGAGTAACCCACAATTTGGAGGGTCGGATCCGAGTGACCCGCGACTTGGAGAACTTAAAGGGATCGATGAAATAGGTACAGGACGTCTTCTGTCTTGACCCTGGCACGGGTTAGGCTAGAGTGAACCGCGGGTTGGAGGGTCGTATCTAGGTGACCCGTGACTTGGAGGGTCGGATTCGAGTGACCCGTGACTTGGAGGGTCGGATCCGAGTGACCCGCGATTTGAAAGGTCGAACCCAAGTAACCCGTGACTTGGAGGGTCAGATCCGAGTGACCCGTGATTTGAAATGTTGGACCTAAGTGACCCGCGACTTGGAGGATCGGATCCGAGTGACCCGCAATTTGGAGAGTCGGATCCAAGTGACCGGCCATTTGGAGGGTCGAATCCAAGTGACCAGTGACTTGGAGGGTCGGATCCGAGTGACCCGCAATTTGGAGGTTCGGATCCGAGTGACCCGTGACTTGGAGGGTCGGATCCGAGTGACCCGCAATTTGGAGGGTCGGATCCAAGTGACCCGCGATTCGGAGGGTCGGATCCAAGTGACCCACAATTTGGAGGGTCGGATCCAAGTGACCCGTGACTTGGAGGGTCGGATCCGAGTAACCCGCAATTTGGAGGGTCGGATCCAAGTGACCCGCGATTTTGAGGGTCGGATCCAAGTGACCCGAGACTTGGAGGGTCGGATTTGGGTGACTCGCGGGCCGGCGTGTTGGATTTGAGCGACTCGTGTTTTTCGATCTTTTCAGTCACCGTCTCGGACTTTGGCCTTCATATTTTGCGCAGTCTTGATGGCTTCTTTTCCATTTGTTCCTTCTGCAACTTTTTGGCCTTTTACACAAGAATTTTTGCATGTGCAAGCAATACGCAGGGCCTTTGGATCCGCTCCTCAAGAGTCAAACGGATCCGTTTGATTTGTATCCATTCATTTGTTGATGATTTGGAGGAGAGGGCATTTTTCCGCTGTTGGGGTGCTTGGCGTTGCCTAAATTTCAGATCCGACTCGTAAGGGATCTCGTCAATTAGCTCCAAAGCCCTAGCGAGTTGGCGCGCAAAACGTTGGCGCTGTCTTTGGCGAGCTCTCTTCGATAAAGTGGGTGCACATTCTGTACTCAACTCCTTGATTGAGGAGGAGTTTAGATCTACAGATCCGGACTCGTCAGAGGCCAGAAGGGCGTTGCAAGGTTCAGCTACCGCAGCAACGGGGGCATTGATCTCCCTTCGCTTGCGAGAGGCGGAGGATCTGGAGGAGGAGGATGACAGATACTCCTCGAACTTTAGTTGGTCGAACTCATATTCGACCACTTCTTCAACCGGGATGTAGATCCGAGGTTGCGACACGACAGCTTCGGCAACGAAGCTGTTGGCTCCCATTGTGATCGCCAGCTTGTTTGTGTCGAAAGTTAATGTATTCATTACGGTATTCATTACAACTTTGGTCGTTACAATGAAAACAAAAAAATAAAGTCTTTTTATAAGACTTTTACATAATAAAAACAATAAAAATTACAACTTTCATCAAAACAAACGCAGGGAGATCGTTTATCAGTCTCCTGCTTGTGTGGATATCTTCGCCTGTGCCGGGGTTTATCCGTGGACCACCTTTGATCAGATCCGGTTACTAAAAATTCGACAGAGCTCCTACCTCACCAAGGAGGTATTTGCTTAAAGCGTTAAAATCGACCAAGCAAAATCAGTAGCTCTTCTCGAGATTAATGTAGGATCTGAAATAGATACACTAGAACAGTAGAGGGGGGGTGAATAGTGTTCTTTTAAAATTTATGCAAAGTAGATTATAAATTACAAAAAAAAATGGCAATCTCAGAAATTCACAATCACAAACACAAGGTTTTATACTGGTTCCACCAATCCGGTGTACATCCAGTCCCCAAGCAAATTCCGCTTGAGACTTTCTACTATGATTTTGAATAAACTTACAAAATCAAAAACAAACCTGACCAATTTGTAAGTCCCTGCAAATTGCAACACCAATTGATAAACACCTTGCTAATTTGCACACCAATCTCTAAACCAAGAGATTAACAACTCTCACAACTTGAGAGAACTTTTGAAGCAACAATTTCAATTCCTATAAGCCTTGATTTGTAGTGTAGTGTAGTAGTGGCTTATGAATGATTCTCACTTCTGTAAATTGCCTAAACAATAAGTATTTGAATGAGATTCAAAGGCAATTTCAGAAACTTTTCTTTTTCTCAAAATCTAAATATTTTTCACTTGAAAAAATGCACAAAGATCAAAGCTTATGGGTATGTAAGTCTCTGTATTTTTTCTGAACAAATAACCTATTTATAGCCCTTGAAAAGTCAATTTTTTTAACTTTAAAAACGTTTAAAAATGGCTATAAACTGTCATAAATTCAAACTTTGTATTTTGGAAAAACTGTATCTGTAGTCGACTACAATACAGATTAGTCGACTACACTGAGTTTAAACAGACTCTGTGTATCCAGAAAATTTCTTAGTAGTCGACTACAATGCTCATTAGTTGACTACATTGTATTTTAACAGAAACTTGAAAAATAAATTTTGCCTTTAGTAGTCGACTATAATGTTGATTAGTCAACTATACTGTAAAATAACAGAAACTTATGTTTTTGTCAAACACTTATGTAGTCGACTATAATCCATATTAGTCGACTATACTGTAAATTTAAGTCTTATACGAGTACTTGACTACTATTTTAATTAGTCGACTACTAAGAGTAAAAAAACATGAACTAAAAAGTTTTTATATTCAATTTTTAACTATAATTCTAATGGTTAACATAGGAGATTTCTATAGTTAACCAACACACTAAGCCTGTGTTAGTGTGTTCTAATATTGTGTGTGTGTGCGTGTGTGTGATCAAGGCTTGTACAATAATTCTAAGTAAAAAAAATGTAAAATACATTATCTCATATGTTCTTCATCTTCTTCACTTCATAATGCCTTGAAATCAACTTGCACTTGTTCATATTTTGATATTGGAATCTGCATATAAAAGTTAGTGCATTTGTATATAATTGTTATCATCAAAATACTATCATGGAGATATGATATTCAACATTCTCCCCCTTTTTGATGATAACAAATAAGTTATGCATAAGTATGTATTTGATAACCAGGTTTAAACATTATGAAATAACCATACTTACTCCCCCTGCATATATGCAAATTAGAGTCTATAACAATACATAATTCTAATATAGGTAACTATTTCTCCCCCTTTGTTATCAAGAAAAAGAGAAAAATATTTATCCTAAACATGACATTATTTCTTCAACATGAGCTAAAACTTCAAACAAATCACCCAGATTATGAACATAGTCCATTACTTCACCCATCCAAATAGGTAGGCAAAGACTGACCATAAAGACCAAAAGTTTCATAATGTTCATCACCATGATCTGTTTAAAATATGTAGCACATATATTAACTAACCAAACAATCATCATAGTAAAATAAGCACATAATCAACATACTTGATATAGTAGCAACATAAATAACATATGTCCTAACAACTCACAGCTACATAGTTTTTGATACTTAAACAAAATAACATAATTGTTTTCAAACTTAATATTAAAAAACATCCAAAATAATATGATGCAAGCATTGACTTCTAAGGTGCTGGAGGAGGTTGCTGTCCTTGAAAGTATGCATTAAGCTTTGTGTCCAAGTCTTCAAACTTCTTGATTAGCTCTTCTTGATTACTAATGATATATGAATTCTGAGAATATAGAGCTCTCTGACCAGTTTCAAGTTCAAGAATACATGCACTTAGAGTGTTGTATTGCACGTCTGAAAAGCATGAGGGTTCTATAGGAAATGGTGGTGGTAGTTGACTAGAAGAAGCTCCTGCTTGAGTTGAAGATTGTGGAATATCTTGTGGAATTTCTTCTTGATGAGGATGAGGTTCATTTTGTTCTTGAATTTTAAAATTTGTTAACTTCATCCTAGTTAGGGCATTGGAATCAAAGAATTCAATGGAACGGACAACAGAATTTTTAGATATGAGATCCACATGAAATTTATCAAAGATTTTTGTTAAAAAGGCACCATAAGAAAGAAATCCTCTTGGTATTGTCAGAAGATTTTCAAAGTAAATTTCAGCCCAATTAACTTGGATATTTTCCATTATAGCATATAGAGCTTTTGCTAAATCTAGGGAAATGAAATAAAAACTCCCAGTTTTTGGAAATAAGTTATACGCTAAGATTCATGCAATGAACCTAGGAATTGGACGAAGTTTGTTTGAGTTATTTAATGGTTTGTCATATCCAGGAAGAAATATATGATTAGATAAAAGATCTGAATCATTCATCCTAACTGACCTAAGAGAAACTCCTTGATAAGGAATATTAAAAAATTTTCCAATTGACTTTGTAGTCAAGTCAATCTCTATTCCTTTAACAAGAGTCTTAAGTTTTCTCAGAACCATCAATAGTTCCCACACGTTTCTATATTAGTATAGAACAATTGCACAAGAAATGGATATGTGGGTTTTCTATTTTCAGCAGAGAATAATTCAAGCAATCCCACATTTTCAAAATATGATCCAAAGTTTCAGGGAATAAAATTATCAAATTTCACAAATCATCCTGGAAGAACTTCAAAAGTTGATATTTTGTTAAATTCTTCTAATAATTCAGGACTTTTTAAATAAATGATGATTTCATCGTTAACAAAAGTATGGATTTGCTTAGCTTTCTTAGCTCTATACATGATGAAATAGAGAAATAACAAAATATTCAAAGATCAAGTTTAGAATTTTACCACAAACTGTTGAAACCCTAGATTAGTCGACTAGAACTTAGAGTAGTCGACTACTCAACTTGACAGCTTGACAGATTTAAGAGAATAATGAAGAATTTGATGAAAATTTGAGAACAAAGAGAATGCCCTAACCTGGAATCGTGAGTTCTGAAGAGAGGAAGAAGAGGATCGGTTTTTAGATGGGTTAGTGGGTAGTTTTTAGGTTTTTTTTACATTATCTTTTAAAAGAAATTACATTGAATGGTTCAGATTTGATAGTTAAATAAATGAAGGGTTAAGATTTGATCTTAGATATGTGGCTAGGATTGATAGAGTTAAAAATCTATGGTTGAGATGAGTTTTACTTAACTGAAACGGGTATTGGGTTTTGGGTTTTGGGTTTGATTTTAAGAAAAAATCCAATAAGCTTTAAAAACTGTAAAACTGTGAATTCAGAATCAGTAGTCGACTAATAAGAAAAGTAGTCGACTATACTGTAATCGACAGAAAGTTGATTTTCAGTTTATGACTCAGAGTAGTCGACTATAAATAAAATTAGTCGACTACATTGTAAACAACAGAGAGTTGATTTTAAGATTTTAACTTAGAGTAGTCAACTATAGATGAAATTAGTCGACTACACTGTAATTCACAGAAAAATGTATATGTAATAGTTGTGCATGTAGTCGACTATAAGTCAAATTAGTCGACTATTAAGGGTGTGAATGCATATGTGTTTGTTTTAAAATTTTAATTTAAATCTTCAATTGAACATATACCTAATTCCCTTCTTAATTTAACATAAATTTCTTCTTTTAAGGGTTTTGTTAATATATCTTCTATTTGTTTATCAGTAGGTATAAATTCTAATGAAATGTCACATTTAATCACATGATCACGTAAGAAATGATGTCTAATATCAATATGTTTTGTACGTGAATGTTAAATAGGATTTTTAGATAAATTAATTGCACTAGAATTGTCACACATAATGGATGATATGGGAAAATTTATGCCATAATCAGATAATGTTTGTTCCATCCATAAAATTTGAGCACATGCAAGACTTGCAGTAATATATTCAGCTTCAGTTGTTGATAATGATACTGAATTTTGTTTTTTACTAAACCAAGATACAAGTGAATGTCTCAAGAAATGACATGTTCCACTTGTACTTTTTCTATCAGATTTACATCCGGCAAAATCAGCATCACTATATGTAATTAAATCAAATGAACTATGTTTTGGATAAAACAAACCATAATTTGTAGTATCTTTAATATATCTAAAAATTCTTTTCACTGCTTTAAGATGTGATTCTTTAGGATTAGATTGAAATCCAGGACATAAACATACACTAAACATAATATCAGGCCTACTTGCAGTAATGTAAAGAAGTGATCCAATTATACCTCGATAGAGCTTTTGATCAACATTCTTACCATTTTTATTTTTGTCAAGTGATGTAGTGGTACTCATTGGTGTTGGTTTGCTTGTTGTATTTTCTATTCCGAAATGTTTGAGTAAATCTTTTGCATACTTGCTTTGATTGATGAATATTCCTTCTTTCAATTGTTTAATTTATAGTCCAAGGATGAAATTTAGTTCACCCATGTGACTCATTTCAAATTCATCCTGCATAGTCTTAGCAAATTCTTGACAAAGATTGTTGTTAGTAGAACCAAAAATAATATCATCTACATATATTTGAATTAGTAAAATATCTTTATTTATTTTCTTAATAAATAATGTTGAATAAACTTTTCTAATTTTGTAAGGACCGTGATTTTCGATTTTGATTTGAATTAATTTTTCTGGTATTTAAATATTAAATATTATTTTTCTAAAAGAGTATTTATATTTTTTCTAATTTTCTATGATTTAAAAATACGGTATTATAATATTTTAATGGTTTTGCTAATTATAAATTTAGCTGTTCGGTGAAACTTTTAAATTAATAATTAATTATTCATTATTGTTATTGTTATTATTATTTTGACCATAACTTTTAATATTTATTTTAAATAAATTTTATGATATTTTTAAATTATTTTAAAGGGGTATTTTTACCTGTGTTTTTCCTCTCACCGGTGTTCACTCTGTATACCCCTCCGCCTCGTGTTTTCCTCCAGCTCTCAACCCACGTCCTCCCAACCATCCTATCCCGCACAATCTCTCTCATTAAATTCTCCGCCGTTTTTACTCTCTCTCCAATCTCTCTTAATCTATCTTTTTCTCTCTCTCACACTCAATCACCATCACTCACTCTCTCTCTTCTTATTATTTCATCTCACTCTCCAGCTCATTCTCACTCACTTTGCTTTCCCATTCCCTAAGAAAACCCAACGAATACAACTCTCTCTCTCTCTCTCTCTCCCTATTTCCATCTTCTTCCCCAAGCCGAACCCCCACCGAACCTCCCAGACCATTCGGACCCGCCGCTCGTCGCTCCTCCTCAACCAGGCCGCCGCTCGACTGCCTCTACTTCCCTCTCACCCTCAAACTCCAACCACCGCGCTCCCCGCTCGCCCAAACCCATCAGTGCCGCCCCGACCACGACCCCCATCTCCGCCCCTCTCCCGCTGTTCGACCTCACCCCGCTTGAAGCCGCCGCCTAAGCTCGCCGTGGCCGCCTCCTCCTCCTCGTCTTCGGCCCTACCCGCTGCCCATCGCCCCCTTCCTCCTCTTTCCTCAAATCTGACGAACCCCCTCCACCGCCAGCTCCGCCCAGCTGACCGCCATTGCCTCCTCCAAACAGCCGCCGCAGCTCCTCCTGAGTTCTTCAAGCTCGCCCCCTCCTTCTTCAAGATCGGTGTCGCTATTTTAGTTCATGAATTTATTTGCTTGGATGATGTGCGGACAATCAATTATACGATGATATGACCGTTGACTCTGTGTGAGATATGTACCAGTGACCTGTTATAGAATGACTAGTTACATGACCTCGTTTCCTGGCTATGTATGAATCCTTGTGAGATACAGACAAGTTATGTTTGTTTCCATACCTAGATCGAGGTTGATATTTAATTATTTACAATTTGAGACATATGGTATATACATGAGGGTTTCCTTGTTTGGATTATTTCGCTCGACGTACTACGTCTCAAGTTGTAGATTTTTAAGTATTAATTTCATCTAGTGTATGACATTGTTACTTGGATGATTATTCTGATCGTTGGCTGCATGATTGACTTGTTACTTGGTTGATTTTCTTGGATTCTCCTGATTATTATATTCTAGGGGTAGATTGCATTTAAGTTATTAGTATTCCAGTAGCATGCTTCTTTTACTATTATTACTGTTTTTGTTTGGGTCGTTCGACTGTTCCTATTTCTTCATTGTGGGATCTTACCGTGTGCCATGCACCCTGACGTACACCTATTTTTTCCCTGGTGTACGTCAGATTTAGGAGATGAACAGCCTTAGTTCGGGATAGTACAGGAGCCAGAGGATTTGCAGCAGTGAGGTCTTCCAAATGGATCAGAAGAATAACCTGAAGCTTAGACTTTATTTCTGTAGTAGTTGATGAGTGCTAGATCTCTTTTGCAGAACCTTAACCTTACTTTAGTCTGATGTTGGATTTAGTTGTTTTAGCAGTACCTTCCTTTTATTCCTATTGGACTATGTATTTTTATATTTTTAGTTGGACGGTTTTGTAATAAGGGCGTGTTTGGCCCAACTCTGTGTCTTGGATGATATTCTATTTGTGATATGTATCTTTTCCATTCTGAGTTGTTCATTATACTCTTGCTATAAGTGATCGGGGACCTGTGACTTCGTATATTGAAATTATTTCTAGACGCTTAGCGTATTGGATTGAGAAGAAAAGAAAAAGTGAAAAAAAATAATAGTGTATATTTCTTCTCAATCTAATACGTCACGAGCTTGTTCACGTTCCGATTCCTGGGTATTTTGGGAAGCGGGGCGTGACAGGTTTTAGTGGTGGCCCATGCAGGTCACGGTCCCGAGTTTTCACTAGTAAGAATATGACGGATAACGTAGACGCATATCATATTTCATCCGTAAGACTAGGTTTAAGCCCTTATACTATTATTTTAATAAACTATGTTCTAGTTACTTACTTACCCGATTTTAACTTGATCTTGACCTTAATTTTTCCTCTTGATTCTCGCCTTCTTTAGAACCATGGTGACGACTCGTGGCAATGATAACTCGTCTGGTAGTAGTGACCCGCCACCGGAAATGGACCCGCGCCAACTTTTGGCAATGATTCATGGATCGGTGGCGAATCAGCAGTTCTTGGCTGGGCTTTTGCGGCATCAACCTCCCCATCGTCCAGAGTCTAGTGTTAGGGAGTTTCGGTATATGCGACCTCCTTCTTTTTCCGGCGCTGAAGGACCCCTAGCAGCGGAGGAATTCTTGAAGGTTACTGAGACTATTCTCATTGTGACCCGCATTCCCCATGCTGAATGGGTGGACCTCATGGATATCTCGCTCATCGACACCGCTCGGATTTGGTGGACTGCAGAGAAGACTCATCTGGAGAGGTCCATCCTATGGGAGACATTCACAGACCGCTTCAACAGGAAATATTTTCCTCAGTCAGCTCGGGATGAACTCCTACGAAGATTTGTTGAGCTCAAGCAAGGAGGGCGAACAGTTGACGAATACGAGGCCGAGTTTTCTTCTTTGAGCCGATATGCTCCCAACTTGGTTACAGACCCCACTATCAGGAGGCATCAGTTCCAGAAGGGTCTGGACAAGTATATTAGATTGGCTCTAGCTGGTTGAGCACTTGCGACCCACGACGCCGTGTTCGATGCAGCACGTGAGATCGAGAGCGTTCAAAGGGAGCCTGAAGACCCACATGTGATCCAGAGCAGGACACCAGTAGCCCCAGTTCGAGATGACGAGCATCCACCTTCGAGGTAGCAGCAGAATCCGCAGCGACAGCAGTTTTCTCAGCGCCAGCCACTTCCTCATGTGCATCCCTATCAGCACCCTGGAGTGCAGACTTGCGGCCAGTCTTCAGTGAAATGTTCGTATTGTGGGCACGCTGGGCATACTCAGCAGGAGTGTCGCAGGCGTCTTCGTCTGTGCTACACATGTGGATCCCCCGACCATGTCAGTCAGAACTGTCCGCAGCGATAACAGACCTGCTTACCCCCACCTCTAGTTTGGGCAGCTCTTCCAGCTCCACCTCGACCTGCCCTAGTAGCACCGGCTCAGCAGGGACCCTATCCTCGAGCAGGCCATTTTCCTCCACAGCAGCAGGTTTATCAGGAAGCGCAGATGTAGCAACCACCACGTCAGACATTTATGATTACGGCCGTGGAAGCTGAGGCAAACGACCAGGTTATTACAGGTAAGAGTTGTTCATTCTCAATTCTACTAGCATGTGATTTTCCTTATTAGTATTGCCTGATGATATTATGATAGGATTTATTTATGAGTGCTAGTTTAGATGTATTTTCTTCCTCCTGTAATAGGCAACGTTCTTTTTTCTCCCGTTCTTGCTTTATCACCCTTTGACTCTGGGGCTTCCCGTTGTTTCTTGTCTCGTCGATTTGCGAGTACCCACTCTCGTTCCATATCTCTGTCCTTGGGTTTAAATTCCGAGGACGGAATTTGTTTTAAGGGGGGTAGGATGTAAGGACCGTGATTTTCGATTTTGATTTGAATTAATTTTTTTGGTATTTAAATATTAAATATTATTTTTCTAAAAGAGTATTTATATTTTTCCTAATTTTCTATGATTTAAAAATACGGTATTATAATATTTTAATGGTTTTGCTAATTATAAATTTAGCTGTTCGGTGAAACTTTTAAATTAATAGTTAATTATTCATCATTGTTATTGTTATTATTATTTTGACCATAAATTTTAATATTTATTTTAAATAAATTTTATGATATTTTTAAATTATTTTAAAGGGGTATTTTTACCTGTGTTTTTCCTCTCACCGGTGTTCACTTTGTATACCCCTCCGCCTCGTGTTTTCCTCCAGCTCTCAACCCACGTCCTCCCAACCACCCTATCCCGCACAATCTCTCTCATTAAATTCTCCGTCGTTTTTACTCTCTCTCCAATCTCTCTTAATCTATCTTTTTCTCTCTCTCTCACACTCAATCACCATCACTCACTCTCTCTCTTCTTATTATTTCATCTCACTCTCCAGCTCATTCTCACTCACTCTGCTCTCCCATTCCCCAAGAAAACCCAACGAATACAAATCTCTCTCTCTCTCCCCCCCTATTTCCATCTTCTTCCCCAAGCCGAACCCCCACCGAACCTCCCAGACCATTCCGACCCGCCGCTCGCCGCTCCTCCTCAACCAGGCCGCCACTCGACTGCCTCTACTTCCCTCTCACCCTCAAACTCCGACCACCGCGCTCCCCGCTCGCCCAAACCCATCAGCACCGCCCCGACCACGACCCCCATCTCCGCCCCTCTCCCGCTGTTCGACCTCACCCCGCTTGAAGCCGCCGCCTGAGCTCGCCGTGGCCGCCGCCTCCTCCTCCTCGTCTTCGGCCCTACCCGCTGCCCATCACCCCCTTCCTCCTCTTTCCTCAAATCCGACGAACCCCCTCCACTGCCAGCTCTGCCCAGCTGACTGCCATTGCCTCCTCCAAACAGCCGCCGCAGCTCCTCCTGAGTTCTTCAAGCTCGTCCCCTCCTTCTCCACCCCCTGAGCCGCCGAACACCCCTGTCCCAGTAGCAAGCAGCGGCAAAAAGAACTACCGTTGCTGCTTCGCCTAGCCATCGACGAGACTGCGGTGCCCCGTCGGAAGCCTACGGAGACACCCCAACGACCCCCGGCGACCTCCTTCCACATCCGGCAAGCCCGAACAGCGAGGAGAAGCTCCGAGCAGCAAGAAACGTGCCTGAACAGCAACCGAACTGCGAAAATTTGCACTGCAGAAAACTGCAGCTTTGTGCCAACTTCGCGTGCACTTTCCGATCACCTACGACCTCCGTTTTCATCGATTCTTTCTCTGGTTAGTAGACCTACATGTTGCCTATCATCTCCAATTTGTATCACACTCTAACTCACTCTCTATCTCTCTGTGTAACTTCCGAAACATTGCTCGATGACAGCAGTTCGCAGATTCCGACAGTTTCGTGCCGACTTTGTAAATTAATGAAATCATTTTGCAATTTGTTAAAGGCATGCAATAATTTTTTACTAGCACAAGCAAGTTCATCATTAGGTAAATCATTAGTAGATTTGAACTCGCAAACCTCACTAGGGCTATCGCCTAGTGGCCGTGTGCATGATGCTCCATATGAACTTGAAGCGGGATCCTCCAAAGCTTGTAGGATCGCCTCCAAGTCTCCTTGATGTGCTTCAATAAATTTCCATAAGGTGTAAGCACTATCAAAAGAATCAAACTTGTTAGACATAAATGAATCAAATGCATTTAATAAAAATTCTAACATAAGCTTGTTCATAATAAACATCTTTTTATCATGTTTGCTCCACTTGAATTTCTCCAACGTGGGCACAATATAAGCACAATCAATGATTTCCCATAAATCGATATTTTTAGATTGAAGAAATATTTTGAATCTAAAACACCATTGAGCATAAGGGAAAACATTGAATTTAGGAGCAACACTAGAATCATAGCCTAAACAAGATGCATCATTCATATCCATAATTCGTAAAAATATGCAAGCAAGATGCAAATGCAATCAAAGCAAGATTAGCACAAAAAGATAACTTGTATCTTTAACTCAAGGCGATTAGACCTTAAATCAAAGAGCACCAAGCTCTGATACCAATTGTTAGACCCTAGAGGGGGGTGATTAGGGTCTTATGCTAATCTAATCCCATTAAATACCAATTAAAACTAATTAATAAGTTATCCTAGCAAGTATAAAATACAACAAGATATGTAAGCTAGGATAAGCAATATGAACAACAAAGAGATATATCCTATATGATGAAATATATATGCAAGGATATATAAACTAACACAAGGGTAAACAATATAAACAAGATAGTGGATGAAATAAATGAGCAATGCACAATGGCGATATAAGATATGAACATAAATATGAATGAACGCCAAAGCACACTCAAACAAGCAGTATGATCACGGAGTTCGGACCTTCCGTCCTACGTCTCCGCTTCCCACTCCCGGGGAGAAATCCACTATCACAACCGGGTTTTCTACGCTAACCCGAATAATGTTTACACCTCACAATGTCGGTTTTTAACGCTCACCGATCAACGTTCACTCCTCACACTCGGTTTTATAGTTCACCGAAAACTTCACAACACACTCGGTTTTCTAGCTCACCGAAAACCTTACACCACTCACAATATAACAAATTTAAATTTGTTCTCTACAATAGATGAGAACTCAATTAAGTACAACTCAATGTTACAATCTCTCACAACCCTAATATACTATGTATGCAAATATAATAAGCTCAAGTGGGTGTGTGTAACAATGAGTAAAATCAAATCTAAACTCAATATAAAAACTAGCTTTAAAGAAAGATAATCAAATAACTAAGCAAATGTAAAGCTAGATAGAGTTTAGAAAACTTCTCCAATAGATGACAAGATGGAGAGATGGAGATTGGAGCCCAAACAAGAAGATGATCTCCTCCACTTGTATAAAACTTCTTCACAAACTAAACAAACACTAAACCACACTTAAACCCTTGTTTAAAACTTGTTTAAAACTTTCTTAAAACATTTCTTTGATAATAAAAAACTGAGGTATAAGGGGGTATTTATAGCCTCCTAATACCTCAAACAAAAGCCCAAACCAAAAGACCAAAAACCCCTCCAACGGATATAAAAAAATAGCCGTTATGAGCATTCTGGGAGCTGGGCGGTCGACCGACATTTTTTCCGGTCGACCGCTCGCACTGTTCAAACCTGGAAAAGTTCCAGAGACATTTCCGGTCGACTGGTCCGGTCGACCGGAGTTACTGTAGCAGTGCGCAGATGTTTTGTAAAATCAATTTAAAATAGTAAATGAACTCTAAAAATTATGAAATTTTGTGGGAATGTTCTAGACATGTAGAATAACATTTCAGAGAAAGAATTTCTGAAAAATCTTTACCCAGTTGAGACAAATAAATATTTGAACACAAATTTACAGTTTCTGAAAAACTGTTAACATATACGATTTTGTAAAATCAATTGGCACAGTAAATCAACTACAAAAATAGTAAAAACTAGAGGAAAGTTTCTAAACATATAGATAAACATGTCAGAGAAAGAATTTTTCAAATATCACTTCCCATTTGTGAAAACCCATCAGTTTTGTAAAACATGTACGAACATGTGCACGAACAAAAACGTGAATTTGTAAATTCCTTTAAACATAACAAATCAATTCCAAACTTGATTAAACTTTGAGAAATATTTGCAAATGATATTTTGAACATGTTACAAAAAGAATTTTCCAATTTGCATTTCCCAATTGTGAAATCTCATTATTTTGCTCAAAACATGAAAAAGTGATATACATGAAGTTTGATGTTTTGACATAAACAATGTTTTGAAACTTCGCACAATGATTACATAGACTTGATAAAATATGTATATGATGATTGTTAAGTCTATAAACTGAGAATACAATATTTGAGCTTAGAAACCAAATACGTGTATGTATATATAAACATCAAAATCTAAAACACTTGTATGTATATATATAACTATATATATGCATAGAAACCAAATACGTGTGTGTATATGATATTGAGCTTAGAGTATCTAACACACATAATATAAAACCTAAACTAAATATACCAAAGCTTGATCTTGATCTTCAATAGGCTTGATTTGATATATTTGCGGATGAAGCTAAACTTGGATCTTGAACTTTGAAATGCATAAGCTTCAACCACTATTCCACCAACCTCCATTGGATATATTCGTTTAAGCGCAATTCCATCCATCCTCCAACAACGTTGTTTGCCTAGAATAAATACGAAAACACAAATACTAGACAAACAACATTAGAAGTAAATTGTTTGTTAAACATCATCAAAACAAGAAGGCCAACACTTCGATCTCCGTTTCTGCCACCGTCTTCGCCGGTGTGTAGCCCTTTATATTGTCTATCACACGATATCTTTCTTTCTTTTGGGCTCATTTTCTACCTCTTGTTATATCACTTTGAATATCGCTAATCGCTACTAACACTTCCCTTTTTGTATTCTAACCGATTGACTTTCCGACGAGCCGTGGAACCTGTTGTGACCCGTACAGCCAACCCGACAACTACCGCTACCCTCTACGACACCCTCGACGTTCCGAGGCAAGATCCCGCTTGCTCAGATCTATATTTTTCTATTTATTATGAATTTTCAGCAATTTTAGATCTGTTAATAATTATCTGCGTGGACTTGTTGAATGATATTGGGAATTATCTGTTTATGTTAATTTATGATTTAATTATCTGTGTGGATTTGATGAATAATATTAAATAAATTGTAATTAGGTGATAAATAGTATTTTAGAATAATTATAATAATTTTTAGAAATTATCTTGTTTGAAAAATCATTTTAGAATGATAAATATAATTTAAAAGAAATTATTTGGGAAAATAGAATATTTTGAATTAATGAGAATTTATCTTATTTTTGAATTTATGAATTTATTAATTTAGAAGATTAGGAATAACTTAAAGGAAATTATTTTGTAAAAGATTATTTGGAATTAATAAGCTAATTATTTTTAAAGGTTAGTTTAAAAATAAATGGTTTATTTTGAGTAATTATAATAATAGATATTTTAAAAGAAATTATTATACTATACATGTACGTCCGATTCATAGTTATCCCATGCAGTCATGTCATATTGAGCCTCGTAATTATATTTCATGTGATTACTCATTTGATTCGTGTTATTGTCTGATATCACATCTTTATCATGCTTCCTTATACTTATTCTTGAATGCATTAGCTTAGAATTCCTTACAGGTTTGCTTTGCAATTCGCTGCCGAGAAACGTATTATTGTTTGCAGCCTTGTATAATAAATTGTCGGCCTTGTATATTATTGATGGCCTTGTATTGTATTCATTGACTCATTTATGGCTGTGTATCATTGCGGTGGATGGCCTTTGTGCCTATATATTTGGTTTCATTCATGTGTCGGCTATACGCCTTGATATCCTCCAAATTATGGAGATGAACCGACTATATCATTGTAGGCGATTTCGCCATTCTCACTAAAATAGGGAGGGGAGATTAACATCCTGATTTATTGACAACCCCAATTTGAGCCCCTCTACACCTAGAATGATTTGTTTAGACTCTTTCATTCATACTATTGCTCAATTATTCGAAATTGAATCCGAAGTCGCTTCTCGTTTCCTGTGCCGACCTATCTACAATGGAACTAGATCTTGAGATTCTCCCTGTTGACGTCGTAGGATTCCTTGTTATGTTGTCATTATACTTATGATTAATTTCTATATTTTCTTTGGTTGGATCGCTTCCTCGTTTAGCGTGTATATTTCCTTTTCGACGGTTAGTAGTTGTTTCTTTATTCTGCATTGATCTATCTATCATCGGACTTGACTGAAGGATTTCTTCTTCATCATTTCTAGTGCATTATAATATTACTATTTTCATATATATATATATATATATATATATACTGTAACAAATCATTATTACATGATATGTCATGATATTATTGCACATGAATTGTTACATTACTATTGCCTTGATGTGATTGAAAATCATTAGCAGTCATGACCATAGTGGCCTTGTGTGACCTAGAGACTGTAGGCATATAAAACTGCCTATAGGTCCCTTAACACAGCTCGACGACGCCGATTCAACAAACGGACCATCGGGCGACGTATCCAAACAAAGCTGTTAGCCCACAACGCAGAAGCCAAGCGATATGTGACGAAGCGGACTAACGAGGCTAACGAACCGCACGCAAACAACGGAATGCATCCATTCGCATGCGGAATCAAGCCAACGGTTCGGGGAGTCAATGAGTCGTCCAACCATAGAACGGATTCGAACTCAAACATCAAAGTGGATTTACTGCCAAATCGGGAATCAAGTCAACAAATCGATTCCAGACTAAGTCAACCACAAACCGAAAACAGCGGAAAAGACCGGAACGAACAACACCCGAGGGGACTCGGCCGAAACCGAGCCACCCCAAGGTGGCTCGGCCCAAGCCGAGCCACCCTAAGGTGGCTCAGCATGAGCTGAGCCACCCTGAGGTGGCCGGTTCTCCCCCCCTCTCTTGTTTGCACACGAGCACAGTTCAGAGAGCCTATAAATAGGCCAAGGGGTTGTTCATTTCAAAAGGTTGGGATTTTGGAGGAGGCGAAGCCCTGCAGAATTGAAGACTTAGATCTTAAAAAGATTCAATCTTTGGGGACTCGAAGACTTGCTCATCCGGATCTGGTGCTCGGCGATCGTCAACGCCAAATAAGGCAGGAGTTCGAGAGGATCGGATCTCAGATCTACGTCGTTATACTCCGGATCAAAGCTTGGTCTTTGATCCCTAGATTTGAGCGATTGTTTCCTTGGTGAAACAATCCCTCCGGCTATTATTTCCTTGGTGAAATAATACCCGCTATAATATGTAGATCCGACCGGATCTAGATCTCGCGGTGGTCCATGGATAAACCCCGGCGCAGGCAAACAACCCACGCAAGCGAGCGACCGCAAAACAGGAGCTCGCGATTTGTTTGACAAACAAGGAAACAAATTTGTAATTTTCATTTCTTTTTATTTGATTTTCGTTGTAACCGGATCTTATAAAAAGACCAGATCTTTGTAATCGATAAACTGTTACAAGAGTGTACAATGGAATCAATGATGAAAGCTACAATTTTTCCCGCGAACAATCTGGCGACCACAGTGGGAGCCACCGATCTCGCTGCCGAGATCGTTGCGTCGTAGCCGCGGATCTCAATCCCGGTCGTGGAGAAGGTCGAATACGAGTTCGACCAGCAAAAGTACGAGGAGTACATGTCCTCGTCTGGATCAACCTCCCCTCGCAAGTCCTGCAAGTCCAAGAAGTTCTCCTCCAGGAGAAAAGTTCGTTGGTACGAAGAAGTTGAAGCTACCAACGAAGATCTCGCCCCGCTGGATGCCGAAGCTACATTGGGTGAGATCTCTCTAACTTCCAACCAGGTCAGATCTGCTCTGGCCAAATCTTCCGTTGCCGAGGGCGTGGTGACTCTCTCGAAGAGAGCCCGCTAAAGGCAACGTCAACGCCTTGCGAAACAATTCGCAAAGGCAATGGAATCTGTGGACGGGATCCGCTACAACACGGATCTAAAGAACAGAAGAGGCAAGCAGCCTCAACAACAGATGAGTGGCAACTCCTCCAAGCTGCCAACCAATGAATGGATCCGCGTCAAACAGAATCGTTCAACACTTGAGGAGCGCATTCACAAGCGCCGCGCACTCTCAGCGCAAGCACGGGCTCAAGTCCAAGAAGCCCGTAGAAGGTTGCAGAAGGAGATGGCCAAGAAGCCGCCACCAACCCACCAAATATGGAAACCGAAGTCTGAAACCGCAACTTAGGCAAAGGAACGATCAATACAGCCTTCAAAACGAGTTCAACCTCCCGAACCATCCCGGAGAAGGAGGTCAATCTTGGAGCGCCTCGGCCCACTTCCCGATGGACGATGCAAAGCTCCAGTTCAAGAACGTTTGGGCCCGATGAAGAAGCCCCGAACGGCTCAACATGCTGGGGGTCGCCGTCATTCTTAGCATGACAAGGAGTTCAAAGCAGCTGTGCGCGCCAATTTGTGCATCGAAGTCCAGGAGTCCGCTGAGAACACACGCCCACAAAGGCATGTTTCAAGGCGCGTAACTTTTGAAAGCCCAAAGAAGGCAGGTCGCCCTCAGAAGGAAATGTTGTCGTCCGATGACGATGACGTTATACCTGAGAGATCGTACCAACACACGATAGGTTGCTCCGACTTTCATACGAATGAGCTGTACTATCGTGCTGGGGGTACAAGCAGAGCCAGAAAGAGAAGTCCTCATAGGCTCGAAGCTCAATGCCCCTGTTCCAAACTCATTCGGGCGGTATTGTCTGAATGTAACTGCATCAAGACGGTCCCCAAAAGAGTTTCGGTATTCGAAAGGCTCAGCACTGAAACCCCAAAGCCAAGGCCTAGGCGTTTCCGATGAAGAAGAGCGGTGGATGAAAACAGAGAATTCCCAAGGGTCACCGCTAACATGACCAGCAAAAGGACATCGACACGGGATGATCTCGAGTCGATTCTGAAAGCATCCCGGCATCTAACCCGTCTGCAGTCTGGAGCCATCGCACGAGGAACTTATGGTAGGGTTCGGATAAGACCACCTTCAGAAGATGAAGAATCAGATGCTTGCTCTGCGGTTGCGTCTGACAACACCGTATCCAGCAAAGGAGAACCCCGCGAGTCATTTATGATAAGCACGGAACAAGTGGCCAAGATTCTCGAAGAAGCCATGGCCAAACAACAGGAGAGCTTCAGGCTCGAGATGCAGATGGCCATGCAGACTATGAAAGAGATGCATGAGCAACAAATCCAGGCATTGAGGAACCAACAAGGAGAACCAAGTCGTCATAACCAGAACAATCTGGAAGATGAGGACACAGGTGCAAATGAAACTCGTGACGCCAATAACCCTCTCGTCAATGCAGGGGGTGGTAACGAGGATGCCAACGAAGGTACAGGTGAAAACCTGAAGATCAAAAACCTCGAGAATAAGATCAATACGTTGATTTCTGCTCAAGAGGTGAAGAAGACGGGCATTCCTTGTCCATACCCAAAAGAGTGGGAATCAATCCCCCATCCGAAGAAGTTTAGTTTAATCAACTTCACGCCGTTCGATGGGAAGGGTTCCCCCACTCAGCATTTGATTTACTTCAAATCGCACCTGGGTGTTATCTCCGGCAATGAGCCTCTGATGGTGCGGTCATTCGTTGGCACTCTTTGCGGAGCCGCCTTCGATTGGTATCGCCGCCTCAAGCCAGGAAGCGTGAATAGCTAGGACGACATGGAGACAAAATTCCTCGCTAACTTCTTCGACGACGACATCGAGATATCCATCGGAATGTTGCTCGACGAGAAGCAAAAGGACGGGGAACCGGTCGAAACCTTCGTCAAGAGATTCCGGAACAAAGCGTTGAATTGCCGGGACCCGATCACCGAGGAGTTCATTCTCCAGACTTGACACAACAACCTCGCATTGGACGTGTTGGAAGCAATAGGAACAGCACCGTCCAACACTTGAAAAGACTTGAAGGTCCGAGGGGAACAAGCCGAACGCTTCCTCCGAAGGAAGAAGGCCGAGAGGAGTCAATCGACGACAAATCCTCCGAACTCGAACTTCGCCTCCCGTGGTAAGGGCAAGACACCCGCAACGACTGTCAACGCTAATCAAACATCGCAACAGCAGTCCCGGAGGCAGCAAAAGACTTCGGATCAGAGGCCTCAAAAAGAGTACTCCTTCAAGGACGAAGATGTTCCAGCCATCTTCAAATTCCTCCTTGACAATAACAAGATCAAGCTCCCACCGATCACGAATCAGGAGGAAGCTGACGATATTGCGGATCCGAAGTACTGCGCATACCACAGGAGGATCCTTCACCCAACCAAGGCGTGCTTTACACTCAAGAATAGCATCCAAACCTTGGTTGAAGCCGGTGTCATAACGCTAGAGTGAGCCAGTTGAAAACGGCACAACTCCGACCGGTATAAGAGTATAAACTGCTTCCTGCCACTCTAAAGAGTATACGAGTATAAACTGCTTCTCAATCCTCCGACAGGTATAAGAGGTTAAACTGCTCCCTGATACTCCAATAGGTATATGAGTCTAAACTATTTCCACGGGAAGTTCTTGGAGAATGCCATGCGGGGTATTCTTAAGGATAACCCGATCATGCAGCTGATACAATGATACACCCAGTTTTGTAAAGAAAGCTGGGGGTGGATAATTCATGTAACGGGAAGTTCCCGGAAGAATGTTAAATGTAATATTCTTAGGGATAACTCGGTCATGATGAATAAAGTGATAAACACTAAACTCCTAATTTCCGAACACTCTTTTGCTGAGATGAAATCCGATCACTTCATTGGATCAATTTTCCCTCACAAAACTATCATTGGTGTTTGACGACTCATAGTCTCCACCACAGAATCCCCCCATCGATCAAACTAATTGACGGTGGGTCCACTAAAATTCCTTTCGGTTAAATCCACTCAAACTTTTGATGTATCTGTGCACTCAACACTCTTATTGTTAGAGTCCGGATATAATACTTAGAATTTTGATATCAATCCTTGACGAATTGTCAAACCCCTTTGTGTTAAGTCCTTATAACTTAACACCAAGAATACCCCCTTTGAGTGATTTGTATGAATCAACATTCTTACAGTAATTTGTACTCTCACTCTCACTTTTTACTTGGTCAAACCTTCCTACAGTTAGGGTCAAAACCAAAATCCCCTCTCGATTCCTTCAATGAACGAGAGGCCCACAAATCGAGCGATCAAACCTTCTTACAGTTAGGATCGTTTTAAACCCCCCACTTGGTCAAACCTTCCTACAGTTAGGACCACAACCAAAATCCCCTCTCGATTCCTCCAATGAATGGGAGGTCCGCTTTCAAATCGAGTGATCAAACCTTCCTACAGTTAGGGTCATCTCAAGCTCCAGTTTGGTCAAACCTTCATACAATTAGGACCAAAACCACAATTCATTCTCGATAAATGAGAGATTCATCTTTAGTTCGGTAATCAAACCTTCTGACAGTTAGGGTTATCCGATTCTTTTCGATTTTCGGAGTGGAGATCCCACTCTTAGTTTCACCTTTCCGAATTCTGGGGGTGAAGATCCCACCTCGAGTTTCCTTTCCTTCTTTGTTTAGGGAATAGAATATAAAATTCTTCCTTCCCACACCAATCATTTTCCAAGAATTTTGGATTCATTCTAGGAAGTTTATCCCGAATCCTAAGCAGGGATAAGTCTGCGCCTAACACGCGCTGCCGGTTTAGTCTTTCTCCGTAGAAGAAGACACCAGAGTTCGATTCTGGGGTATTTTATCCTGAAACCTAAGAAAGGATAAGTCGGCGCCTAACATGCACCGCCGGTTAGTTCTTAACCGTTAAAAAGAACACTCGCTCACATATTCAACATTGTGGCAGGTTGTTATTAATAACGCCAAAATCCATGCCTTATACGCATGGGGAATTTCATCCTGAATCCTAAGAAAGGATATGCCGACGCCTAACACGCATCGCCGGTTTAGTCTTTCACCGATTGAAGAAGACACCAGAATCCGATTCTGGGGACCTTTATCCCGAAGCCTAAGTAGGGATAAGTCAATATCTAATACACGTTGCTGGGTAGCCTATTCCCATAACAACGGTGAAGTCTACGTATTCAAAGTCGTAGCACAAAGTCTTAGAGGATTCACCCTCTTAGCACAACGTAACATGCGGAACAGAGTTAGACAATCCGCATGCTAGCCCGACTCAAACGGTAGTCGGTAAAGGCTAATCAAATCCGTTGAAGGCTGAGGGTTAGCCAAAAATCCTAAAGTCAACGCCTAACACGCGTCGCCGGGTAACCTATTCCCGTAACAAATGGTAAAGTCTATGTATTCAACATCATAGCACAAAGTCTAAGGGAATTCATTCCTTTAGCACAACGTCACATGCGGAACGGACTAAAACAATCCGCATGTAGGCCCGATTCAAACGGTAGTCGGTAAGAGCACGTCAAATCCGTTGAAGGCTGAGGATTTGCCAAAAATCCTAAGTTAACGTCTCATACACGTTGCTGTTTAGTCTTTTCACGGGAGAAAGACGAAGTCTACGTATTCAATATCGTAGCACTAAAAGGGTTAACTCTTTTAGCACAACGTCACATGCGGAACGGACTTAAACAATCCGCATGCTAGCCCGACTCAAACGGTAGTCGGTAAAGACTAATCAAACCCGTTGATGGCTGGGAATTTACCAAAAATTCTATAAGTACGAGTCATTGACGCATCAATTCTATGGATTGGTCTCGTGACTCGAGTATCCGCCACGCTCCAATACCTTAAGAGCTTAAACTGTGTATACTCCAGCAGACGTACGAGTATAAACTGTGTCGGACGTCGAACAAATACGTCGCAATGAAGCCTGGACGCCAAACAATGCGTTACAAGGAAGCTCAAACGCCGGACAATGCCGTCAATCGGCGATCAGTTCTATGTTGAAACAGCAAACTCGAGCTAAAAAGTCAAGAAATGAAGAATCGGTTTCAAGTTCAAAGTTCCAACAGACGGTCAGACAATAAATGCAGCACCGGAATCCTTACAGAAGTTCGACAAAGCACCGAATAACCTAGAGGACTGAAGGAATTAAGAACAGAAGCCACTCTATCCCGTCATTACCGATTGAATGATGGGACAATCACATCCAAAGTATTCCAGACTCTTCTATAAAAGAACGAGGCTGAAATACTTTGGAGGGGGTATCTGTAGGCGTATAAAACTGCCTATCGGTCCCTTAACACAGCTCGACGACGCCGATTCAACAAACGGACCATCGGGCGACGTATCCAAACAAAGCTGTTAGCCCACAACACAGAAGCCACGCGATATGCGACGAAGCGGACTAACGAGGCTAACGAACCGCACACAAACAACGGAATGCATCCATTCGCATGCGGAATCAAGCCAACGGTTCGGGGAGTCAATGAGTCGTCCAACCATAGAACGGATTCGAACTCAAACACCAAAGTGGATTTACTGCCAAATCGGGAATCAAGTCAACAAATCGATTCTAGACCAAGTCAACCACAAACCGAAAACAGCGGAAAAGACCGGAACGAACAATACCCGAGGGGACTCGGCCGAAACTGAGCCACCCCAAGGTGGCTCGGCCAAGGCCGAGCCACCCCAGGGTGGCTCGGCATGAGCCGAGCCACCCTGAGGTGGCCGGTTCTCCCCCCCTCTCTTTTGTGCACACGGGCACAGTTCAGAGAGCCTATAAATAGGCCAAGGGGTTGTTCATTTCAAAAGGTTGGAAAAGGAGGAGTCGAAGCTCTGTCGGATTCAGATCTCAAAACTTAAAAAGATCGGAGCTTTAAGACTTTGAAGACTTGCCCATCCAGATCCGGTGCTCGGCGATCGTCAACGCCAAATAAGGCAGGAGTTCGAGAGGACCGGATCTCAGATCTACGTTGCTATACTCCGGATCAAAGCTTGGTCTTTGATCCCGAGATTCGAGCGGTTATTTCCTTGGTGAAACAATCCCTCCGGCTATTATTTCCTTGGTGAAATAATACCTGTTATACTGCATAGATCCGACCGGATCTAAATCTCGCGGTGGTCCACGGATAAACCCCGGTGCAGGCAAACAACCCACGCAAGCGAGCGACCGCAAAACAGGAGCTCGTGATTCGTTCGACAAACAAGAGAAAAGTTGTAATTTTCATTTCTTTTTTATTTGATTTTCGTTGTAACCGGATCTTATAAAAAGACCGGATCTTTGTAATCGATAAACAATTACCAAGTGTGCAATGTAATCAGTAATGAAGAAAGCAACAATTTTTCCCGCGAACAGAGACATGTGTTGGGTTGACTTAGAAAAGCAAGAAGAGTTGGGGGTGGGAAAGTCTTTGTTCATGTGATTGGATATGATTGTTGATATATCTTCCAGGCTCGTACCAGTGGATCGATGTCGCCACTGAGGTTGAGTTGTTGAGTCAAAGTAGATCGGTGTCGCTACTTTGGTTCATGAATTTATTTGCTTGGATGATGTGCGGACAATCAATTATATGATGATATGATCGTTGACTCTGTGTGAGATATGTACCAGTGACCTGTTATAGAATGACTAGTTACATGACCTCATTTCCTGGCTATGTATGAATCCTTGTGAGATACAGACCAGTTATGTTTGTTTCCATACCTAGATCGGGGTTGATATTTAATTATTTACAATTTGAGACATATGGTATATACATGAGGGTTTCCTTGTTTGGATTATTTCGCTCGACGTACTACGTCTCGAGTTGTAGATTTTTAAGTATTAATTTTATCTAGTGTATGACCTTGTTACTTGGATGATTATTCTGATCGTTGGCTGCATGATTGACTTGTTACTTGGTTGACTTTCTTGGATTCTCCTGATTATTATATTCTAGTGGTAGATTGCATTTAAGTTATTAGTATTCCAGTAGTATGCTTCTTTTACTATTATTACTATTTTTGTTTGGGTCGTTCGACTGTTCCTATTTCTCCATTGTGGGATCTTGCCGTGTGCCATACACCCTGACGTACACCTGTTTTTTCCCTGGTGTACGTCAGATTTAGGAGATGAACAGCCTCAGTTCGGGATAGTACAGGAGCCAGAGGATTTGAAGCAGTGAGGTCTTCCAAATGGATCAGAAGAATAACCTGAAGCTTAGACTTTATTTCTGTAGTAGTTGATGAGCGCTAGATCTCTTTTGCAGAACCTTAACCTTACTTTAGTCTGATGTTGGATTTAGTTGTTTTAGCAGTACCTTCCTTTTATTCCTATTGGACTATGTATTTTTATATTTTTAGTTGGACGGTTTTGTAATAAGGGCGTGTTTGGCCCAACTCTGTGTCTTGGATGATATTCTATTTGTGATATGTATCTTTTCCATTCTGAGTTGTTCATTATACTCTTGCTATAAGTGATCGGGGACCTGTGACTTCGTATATTGTAATTATTTCTAGACGCTTAGCGTATTGGATTGAGAAGAAAAGAAAAAGAGAAAAAAAATAATAGTGTATATTTCTTCTCAATCTAATACGTCGCGGGCTTGTTCACGTTCCGATTCCTGGGTATTTTGGGAAGCGGGGCGTGACAAATTTTAAAACCTGAAGTTAAAAGAAACTTTTTTAATCTATCATACCAAGCACGAGGTGCTTGTTTAAGATCATATAAAGCTTTCTTAAGTTTAAAAACATGATTTGGAAAACTTTCATGTTCAAAACCTGGAGGTTGTTCTACAAAAACTTCTATTTTATAAAACCATTTAGAAAAACACTTTTAACATCCATTTAAAATAATTTAAAATTCATAAAACATGCAAATGCAAGTAAAATTCTAATTGATTCTAATCGAGCAACAGGTGCATAAGTTTCATCATAATCAATTCCCTCTTCTTGATTATAACATTGAGCAACTAATCTAGCTTTGTTTCTAACAACTTGACCAAATTTATCTAATTTGTTTCTAAAAATCCATTTTGTTCCAATAATGGATTTATTTTGAGGTCTAGGTATAAGATCCCAAACATTATTTTCTAGTAAATTGATTAAGTTCATCTTGCATAGCAATTATCCAAGAATCATCAAGAAGTGCTTTTTTTTATATTTTTAGGTTTAATAGTTGAAATAAAAGCAGTATGAGCAATCAAATTAAAATGAGATCTAGTAGTTACTTTATCAGAAATATTTCTAATGACTAAATCATGTGGATGATTTTTAACTTCTACAAAATAATTAGGTAAATCATTTTGTAAATTATCATCTTTTATAATATCTATCATTGGAATATCATGAATAGTATCAATTATATCAACATCATTATTTAATATAATAGGTGATTTTGAAAAAATTTCATCAAAAGAAACATGTAAATATTCTTCAATAACTAGTGTTCTTTTGTTATATATTCTATATGCTTTACTATGATTAGAATATCCAACAAAAATTCCTTCATCAGATTTAGAATCAAATTTATCTAAGTTATCCTTTGTATTTAAAATAAAACATTTACAAACAAAAACTTTAAAGTAAGATACTTTAGGAATTTTGTTATAAAACAATTCATAAGATGTTTTCTTTAAAATAGGTCTTAATAAAACTCTATTTAATACATAACAAGCTGTTGATACAGCTTCTGCCCAAAAATATTTTGGTAAATTACTATCACACAACATGGTTCTAGCACATTCTTGTAAAGTTCTATTTTTTCTTTCTACAACTCCATTTTGTGGAGCAGCATGAGGAAAAGAAAAAGTATGTGATATACCATGTTTATCACAAAAATTTGTAAATAATTCATTTTTAAATTCACCTCCATGATCACTACGTATAGAGATAAAAGAAGTAGATTTTTGATTTTGAATTCTTTTGAAAAAAAATAGAAAACTCATTAAAAGCATCATTTTTATGTTTAAGAAAAATTACTCATGTGAATCTAGAATAATCATCAACAAGAACAAATGTATATCTACTTCCATTTAAAGATGCTACTCTAGATGGACCAAAAAGATCTATGTGAATTAATTCTAATGGTCTACTTGTAGATATTACATTTTTAGATTTGAAAGAAGATTTGTGCATTTTTCCTTGTTGACATGCATCACAAAAATTATTTTTAAAAGACATCTTAGGTAAACTATTTACTGAATCATTTTTAGAAATCTTAGAAATGTGTTTAAAGATAACATGTCCAAAACGTTTATGCCATAAATAGAATCATTAGATGATGCAATAAAACAATGTTCATTTGAAATATTTTTAAGACCATCGACTAATAAAACATTATCAATGATAGGTTTTTTTGGATTATCGACAGATCCAATACCGATGACTTTTCCTTTGTTGTTATCTCCAAAAGTAACGGTACCACCATCCTTGTTTTGAAAAGATGACAATAATTATATGTTTTCAGTCATATGTTTGGAGCAACCACTATCCAAAATCCACCTATCTTTTTTGGATACCTGAAATAATAAACATTTACATTTTGGTACCCATACTATGTTGGGTCCTTTAAATTAGCCTTTAGGAAACCAAACCCATGAAGAGTTTGATTTTCCTAAATAGTTAGGTGATAAACAAATATTTTTAATAAAATCAGAAATATAAAAATTATTATGTAAAGAAGATAATTCTTTTGGAACCCAAATAGAAAAGAATTTTGATTTCTTTTTACACAAATTTTCTGTTCTATATTCATACAAATCACAAGAAGGTTTTACAAAAATTGTTTTCTTTGATTTATTTTTATTAATTTAAAAACCTAATCCTTTTGTCTTTTGTGATTCTCTTTGAAAAGAAAGTATGTTATTAAGATTTTCTTTATCTTCATTAAATTTGCTTACATTCAAACATATATCCTCATATTTTAATTTAAAAGAAGAAATATCTTTATCTAAACTATTAATGCGAATTTTTAAATCATTACATTCTGATTTTAAATAAATATTCTCATTAGATAAACATTCATTTTCTTTAAGCATAGAATAATTTTCTTCTTTCAATTCAATTACTTGAGAATTAGAAAAAGTAGAGGAATTTAAATCGGAAATTTCTTCAAGTAATCTTTTATTTTCACCTTTAAGAAAATTATGTGATGTCTTTAATCTCATAAAAGTTTCATATAATTCATTAAAAGCATCTAAATGCTCTTCATTGTCACTTACTTCATCTTGTGCCATGAAACACATGTGAGCACTTTCCTTTTCTTCAATTTCTTTATCTGAAGATGACTCATCACTATCATCCCAAGTGACTGCCATTGCTTTTCTTTTCTTGTTGTTTTGAATATTGTTAAAGTTATTGAAATAACTTGATTTTTGCTTATTCTTCAGCACTGGACAATCTTTTTTCATATGACCTGGTTTATTACACTTAAAACAAAGATGGTTATTTTAAATTGAACTCTTAGATCTAAAATTACCTCGTTTTATAAATTTTCAAAATTTTCGTGCAAACATGCCTATTTCTTCTTCATCATCATCATCTGAATCTTCTTTATCGGAAATAGTATTGAATGCAAGAACTTTCTTGTTCTTTGTTTCTTCATCATTCTTTCTATCTTTAATTTGAACTTCATATGCCATAAGATTACCAATAAGATTTTCAACCGAAAGAGTTGATAAATCATTAGCTTCTTCAATAGCGGTAACTTTCTTTTCCCATTGTGGAGTAAGTGATCGAAGTATTTTTCTTATCATCTCCACTTGTGTATATGTTTTTCCAAGACCAATGAGAGAATTTGTGATATCGGTGAATCTTGTGAACATTTCTCCAATAGTCTCATTTTCCTTCATCTTGAACAATTCAAATCTGTGCATAAGAATAGAAATTTTAGATTCTTTAGCTTTATTTGTACCTTCATGAGTTACCTCAAGTGTATGCCAAATATCATATGCAGATGTGGCCGTTGACACCCTATTGAACTCATTCTTGTCAAGTGCACAAAATAATACATTCATTGCTTTTGAGTCCAAATTTGCATTATGTCTTTGGAAAGTAGTCCATTCTGTAAATGGAGTTATTGGCTTCTCATATTTTGTTTTCACAATGTTCCAAAGTTCGTAGCTAATTGATTAAAGGTAAATCTTCATTTGTCACTTCCAATAGTTGTAGTTTAATCCATCGAATTGGTGGACGATTTGTAGAATGATCTTCTTTGAATTGTGATGTATTTGTTGATGCCATCTTTCACCTTGCTCTGATACCAAATGTAGGATCTGAAATAGATACACTAGAACACTAGAGGGGGGTAAATAGTATTCTTTTAAAATTTATGCAAAGTAGATTATAAATTGAAAAGAAAAATAGCAATCTCAGAAATTCACAATCACAAACACAAGGTTTTATACTGGTTCCACCAATCCGGTGTACATCCAGTCCCCAAGTAAATCCCGCTTGAGAGTTTCCACTATAATTTTGAATAAACTTATAAAATCAAAAGCAAACCTGACCAATTTGCAAGGCCCTGTAAATTACAATACCAATTGACAAATACCTTGCCAATTTGCACACCAATCTATAAACCAAGAGATTAACAACTCTCACAACTTGAGAGAACTTTTGAAACAACAATTTTATTTCCTATAAGCCTTGATTTGTAGTGTAGTGTAGTAGTGGCTTATGAATGATTCTCACTTCTGTAAATTGCCTAAACAATAAGTATTTGAATGAGATTCAAAGGCAATTTTAGAAACTTTTCTTTTTCTCAAAATCTGAATATTTTTTACTTGAAAAAATACACAAAGATCAAAGCTTATGGGTATGTAAGTCTCTATATTTTTCTGAACAAATAACATATTTATAGCCCTTAAAAAGACACTTTTTTTTGAACTTTAAAAACATTTAAAAACAGCTATAAACTATCATAAATTCAAACTTTGAATTCTGGAAAAACTGTATTTGTAGTCGACTACAATACAGATTAGTCGACTACACTGAGTTTAAACAGACTCTGTGTATCCAGAAAATTTCTTAGTAGTCGACTACAATGCTCATTAGTCGACTACACTGTATTTTGACAGAACCTTGAAAAATAAATTTTGCCTTTAGTAGTCGACTATAATGTTGATTAGTCGACTATATTATAAAATAACAGAAACTTATGTTTCTGTCAAACACTTAAGTAGTCGACTATAATCCATATTAGTCGACTATACTGTAAATTTAAGTCTTATACGAGTAGTTGACTACTATTCTAATTAGTCGACTACTAAGAGTAAAAAAAACATGAGCTAAAAAGTTTTTATATTCAATTTTTAAGTATAATTCTAATGGTTAACATAGGGGATTTCTATAGTTAACCAACACACTTAGCCTGTGGTAGTGTGTTCTAATATTGTGTGTGTGTGCGTGTGTGTGATCAAGGCTTGAACAATAATTCTAAGTAAAGAAAATGTAAAATACATTATCCCATATGTTCTTCATCTTCTTCACTTCATAATGCCTTGAAATCAACTTGCACTTGTTCATATTTTAATATTGGAATCTGCATATAAAAGTTAGTGCATTTGTATATAATTGTTATCATCAAAATACTATCATGGAGATATGATATTCAACAATTAAGACCAAGCCTAATCTCGAGGAACGGACGGGAACGGGCTTCAGATCCTTCGAATTGCTCATTCTTTATGCCGGGATTCGTCGGGATCTCGCTAGCCCTTGCTGAAATTCGTGCTCCCTTGCTCTCCAACTCGGCAACACCTCCTCGTCTTAATAATTAACCCCCCTTGAAACGAGCCCCTAGGCCTGTATTTATAGGCTTCGGTTGGGGGTTTTCAGATAAGAATGGATGATTCCTCCTTAACTTCAGTTAATAACTGATTAACTACGTTTGGGGATGATATCAGATCAGTTGGGATGCTCAGGAACCAACAAATCATGCGAAAACCCGCTTTAAAACCGCCAAAACGCGTATTAGGCCCTAAACTGCGCAATGGACAAATCCGACCCGCGCTTGTGCGGGTCGAATTCATTCGACCCGGGCTTGCGCGGATCAGACAGTCTGACCCGTGCTTGCGCGGGTCGGTCGCCTCTAGCGCTTTTCATTCCGGGACTTGTTCTTTTTCACCGTTTCATGTATTTGAGCAACTTGTTGATTTGTACGTCTCATTACGGGACTGACCGTCAAACGCGTGTTGGTTGACGTACGCGTGTTTGGTTGACGCGCATGAACTAGATGACACGCGTGTGTTGACCGACGTGCACGAGTTGACCGACACGCGCGAGTTGATTGTTGGGTGTGTGTTGATTAATGCGCACGAGCTGATTGACACGTGCGAGCGGATTGACTTGATGCACGTGAGCTGACTGACGCGCACAAGCTGATTGACGCGTGCGCGTATGTTGACCGACGTGCGCGAGCTGATTGACGCGTGCAAGTTGATTGTTGGGCACGTGTTGATTGATGCATGTGAGCTGGTTGACGCATGCGTGTTGACCGATGCGAGCGAATTGATTGACGAGCGTGCGGGCTACTCGGTTCACCGTTTTGTTTCATACGCTTGTCGGCGTCAGATGATCCTCTTTGACTCGGATAATCCTCTTCGACTTGGATAATAGCGTTCATCACCTTCTCTTTGTCTCGAGCTATGTACGGACACCTATAGGTATTTTTAGATGCCTACAACTAATGCATTAACAAATTATGATTTGAGGAGGAAAGACAAGGAGACTTCCCGTGCTAGTACTTCAGGTGAGGCCTTATCGACGAGAGGTAGAAGCCCATATCCGAAAGGTGGTAATAGAGCAAGGTCAAAGTCAAGAAGCCGCTACCAATTAGTAAAGAACCAATGTGTATTCTGTAAGGAGCAGGGATATTAGAAGAGAGACTGCCCGAAGCTTAAGGAGAATGAGAATGACAAAAAAAGGGCCTGAATGCCAATTAAGTGAATATTATGAAAGGTGATGATTTCGATGATTCGAGCTTTTCTCTACTAATTACTCTAGAGGTGAACCACTTGGATGCATCAGATTGGATGCTTGATTCTGGTGTTACATATCATGTAATTCCTATGCGAGATTGGTTTGTATCTTTTGAGAAGCCCGATGGGGGAGTTGTAGTCATGGGAAATGATCAGTCATGTGGCATTTGTAGGATAGGTGCTGTGTGGATCTGAATGCATGATGGAGTAGTTCATGAATTGAAAGAGGTGAGATTTGTTCCTTAGCTGAAGAAGAATCTTATCTCAGTTGGAGCTTTGGGGGCAAAGGGATTCAAGGTGATGATACGGGTGTATCTTCTCTTCGGGAGCTTAACGATCCTCATAGGAGATTGGGGATAGATGATTCTCATGATAGCATGAGAATAAAGGTGTAAAACAATATAGTAGAACGCAGATGGAAGCGTGGAATGAGACGACGAGCAGCAGATTCGAAGAATCCAGTTTTCAGCTCGCGATTCGACTCATACATGTACATGAGTCGACTCATCAGGTTGAGTCGACTCATGACTATCATGAGTCGACTCACGAAACCCAACCGTTTTGCCAAAAAGTCTCTGACCAGTCGACCTGCGGGCTTATGAGTCGACCCATGTATCATGAGTCGACTCATCTCAGTTATGAGTCAACTCATTGCTGGTTTTTGTGTTTGTCCAGTTTTGGATGAATCGACTCATCTCAGTCATGAGTCAACTCATCGACGGTTTCCTGGTTTGTTTGGGTTTCTGTTCACACGAATTCTTGTTGGTTTTGGACTTGGTTATTTACCAGATTGCCATCCACGTTTGTACACCTATATAAAGGGTTGTTTAGGGTTTCTAGAGGGGGATCCTAAACGAGTTTAGAGATCTTAGATCAAAGAGAAATTCTAATCATTATATTAGGGTTTAGAGAGGATTGAGAGGTTGTTCTCGATTCTAGTGAGATTGTGAGGGAGAGATTTGTAATAATTTATTCTTCATAATCTAGAGAAGGTATTTTCCTTCGTCATACTGAATTGTTCTTGTGTTTTAGTTGTCTTCTTCTCAACCCACCTTTTGGTAATTCCGCGACCAATGGATGCTCGCACGGCGACTCGTATCAAGTTGGTATCAGAGCAATCTAATCTTATGAAGGAGGCATGCTGTGTGTGGTCCTTACTCGATCACAGTACAAGAAGCTTGGTGAGATCCTTATTTCCTTGGAAGAAGTCCAGAAGATAAGGAAGGAGAAGATGGCTGAAGGAGACAATTTAGCGAGGATTGATGCATTGGAGAAGCAGATCGAGATGATAGGTTCGACTCTCACACAACTCGTCAGTCTTATCCATGGAGGTGGCAAACAAGGTGAATCTTCTTCGAAGAAAATTGTTGAGTCCGATGTGGAGAGAGTAGATTCAGATTCCGATGAGGAGGAGAAGACCGTTAAGGCTGCATTGCATCAAGGGGGTAAGAATTCTTATCAGAACCTGAAGATTAACTTCAAGGTGGAGACTCCTGTTTATGATGGGAGTGTTGAAGTCGAGAGGCTTGATGAATGGATCGAGCGCATGGAGACGTATTTTACTCTTTATGGCTATTCGTCAAAAGAGAAGATTGTGTTCGCGACTTTAAAGCTTTCAGGCACGCGTTGACGTGGTGGAAATCCTACTACAAGCAGGAGAAGAAGGCGATGTCGTGGAACAAGTTCAAGGAGTTACTGAGGAAGTAGTTCTACCCGGTGGGATTCCTTAAAGAGCATTGGTACAAGTGGTACAGCTTGCGTCAAAGGGTCAATCAAACCATTCAAGAATACACCACGGAGTTCCAGTAGCAGGCGATGGTCCTCAACATTGCGACAGAAAAATATTCCGTGTTTATGAAGTATATAGCAAGATTGAGCGATTACATCCGAAAGGAGATGAAGTTATTCATAGTCGAGACTATTACAAAGGCTAGCGTGAAGGCCATTACCATTGAGGGTAGGCAAAAGAAGGGCAACGAGGCTAAAGGAGACTCCAAACAGACGGGAGGCGAGTCTAGTAGTTCTTAATCTAAGGAGGAGAAGAAGAAGGATGATCCAGGGAAAGCAGGGCTGATTTGTAGTCACTGCGAGAAGACAGGGCACACAGCTTATCGGTGCTGGGAGAAGTATCATCATCTCAAGCCAAGAGGGTTGAAGAAGAAGAAGGAGAAAAAGGCATACATGATAGCTCAAGGTCCAAAAGAAGTCCCAAGGATAACAGAGCCCAACAGCAGTCTCAACCTTATGGCGAAAAAGCAGACCATGAAAGAGGACGACGACCCAAGAGAGCAACTCTTTGTTCTTAAGTTGCAAGTGAAGACCAGTTTGGTAGATACTATTGTTGATTCGGGTAGCGAGAAGAATTTGATATCCGAGGCATTGGTTCAGAAGTTGGGTCTGAAGACGGTCAAGCATCCGAAGCCATATCCATTAGGGTAGATTCAGAAGGAGGAGAAACTGAGTGTTGTTGATCAATGCACTATCAGATTTGCGCTCCATGAGTTGTATATTAATGAGGTCACGTGTGATGTCGTTCCATTAGATGTTTGTCAGATTATACTGGGAAATCCGTACTTATGGGATAGATATGCGATCTACGAGAGACGGGCTCAGAAGTACACCTTCTCTAAAGATGGTAAAAAGTTCATATTTCATTCGGTATCTCTTCCGAGGGAGACAAGTTTGGGGACGGTGACGCGAGCGAAGAGGCTAGTGAATGCAAGTAAGAAGTTTGTCTCGCTGTGCATTAGACTTCCGGAAGAGCCGTCGACAAAGGATTACAACTTAGAGCGAACGATGACTACGACGAGACGCGGGACGAATGAGTTGTTTCTGATTGGACGTCGAGACCGGATTCCTAGCAAGGCTAGGTGGTGCAATAAAGAAGGAGGGGCTCGAGAGTTCCCTCAGCAAAAGTTCTAACTTGAAAGGAACTTCAAGTTCCTAAAGAGGGGACCAATGATACAGGTGTATCTTCTCTTTGGGAGCTTAGCGATCCTCATGGGATCTTGGGGATAGATGATTCTCATGATAGCATGAGAATAGAGGTGTAAAACAGTACAGTGGAACGTAGATGGAAGTGTGGAATGAGACGACGAGCAGCATATTCAAAGAATCTAGTTTTCAGCTCGTGAGTCGACTCATACATGTACATGAGTCGACTCATCATGTTGAGTCGACTCATGACTGTCATGAGTCGACTCACGAAACCTAACCGTTTTGCCAAAAAGTCTCTGACCAGTCGACCTGTGAGCTTATGACTCGACCCATGTGTCATGAGTCGACTCATCTCAGTTATGAGTCGACTCATTGCTGGTTTTTGTATTTGTCCAGTTTCGGACAAGTCGACTCATCTCAGTCATGAGTCGACTCATCGATAGTTTCCTGGTTTGTTTGGGTTTCTGTTCACACGAATTCCTATTGGTTTTGAGCTTGGTTATTTACCAGATTGCCATCCACGTTTGTACACCTATATAAAGGGTTGTTTAGGGTTTCTAGAGGGGGATTCTAGACGAGTTTAGAGATCTTAGATCAGAGAGAAATTCTAATCATTGTATTAGGGTTTAGAGAGGATTGAGAGGTTGTTCTCGAATCTAGTAAGATTGTGAGGGAGAGATTTGTAATAATTGATTCTTCATAATCTAGAGAAGGTATTTTTCTTTGCCATATTGAATTGTTCTTGTGTTTTAGTTGTCTTCTTCTCAACCCACCTTTTGGTAATTCCACGACCAAAGGGTGCTCGCACGGCGACTCATATCAGGTGACCTTTGAAAATGTTATAGGGAATGTTACTAAGGGATCTTTGGTGGTGATGAATAGAGTCCGCGGTTAAAATTTATACTATCTAAAGGGGAGCATCGAGATTGGCTAGGTTGCTTCAGCTATTTCAGAGGCAGACATGAGCAGGCTTTGGCATTATAGGTTAGGACACATATGTGAGAAGTCACTGCAGACGCTGTGCAAGCAAGGGCTATTGAAGGGAGCCAAGAGTGGTAAAGTGGAGTTCTGTGAGCATTCTGTACTTAGCAAAAAGATGAAGGTGAAGTTCGGGACTGCTATTCATAGGATGAGGGGCATCCTGGACTACATGCACACAGACGTTTGGGGTCCCACCAAAACTGTATCACTTGGTGATCGATATTAGTTCGTCACGTTCGTTGATGACTATTTTAGGCGATGTTAGGTGTACACCATGACGAAGAAGAGTGAAGTCCTAGATTTGTTTATGGAGTTGAAGAAGAGATTGAAATTACAACTTGGGAGAAAGAACAAGACATTATGATCCAACAACGGTGGTGAGTACACATCAGACCCCTTTCAGCAGCTATATCAAGATAAGGGCATAGAGAGACACTTCACGGTTAGTCATAAAGCATAGCAGAATGGGGTGGCATAGAGTTAAATTGGTCTTTGCTGAAGAAGATCCGATGTTTGTTGGAGCATAGTGGTTTGGAAAAGATCTTTTGGGCAGAAACACTTTCATATGCGAGCCACCTCATTAACATGCTGCATTCATCTGTGATTGAGGGGAAAACCCTTATGGAGAAGTGGTCGGGAGAGCCAGCACATGACTATGACTAGCTCAAGATACTCGGGTGCCCTGTATTTTATTATGTGAGAACAGATAAATTAGAACCTCGAGCTAGGAAGGTCGTATTTATAGGATTCAAGCATGGTGTCAAGGGATATAAGTTATGGGATCCAATTGATAGAAAGATTATGCTAAGTAGGTTCGTCATATTCGATGAGGCTTCTATCTTAAAGCTTCCTAACTCTCATCAGGTGGAGAGCGACCCGACGGAGGAAATATCACAGGTGGTGAAGATCAATGTAGCTCTACGTTGTCCAGATGGTACAGTATTCATTAGAGTACCGACTGAGGTGATGCTAGGCGAGCACCATGACGACGAGGAGGATACAGGTACAGTTGTGCAGGATCAAGAATCGAAGGTTCAGGTTCAGGATTTTATTATGGTTCGGAGATAAAGGAGAGACATACGGATGCCAGCATGGTATACCGACACAATAGTTGCATATGCACTTATGGTGGAGAATATCGATGAGTTGGTTCCTACTACATTCAGAGAGGCCAAGTAGAGTTCGGAGGCTGATTCGTGGCAGATAGCTATGAAGGAGGAGATGGAGTCTCTTCACAAGAATGATACGTAGGAGCTTGTTGAGCTTCCAAAGGGGCGGAAGGTAATTAGTTGCAAGTGGATATACACGAAGAAGAAGGGCATTGAGGGTACTCTATTGAGGTTCAAGGGTAGGTTGGTTATGAAGAGCTATGTACAGGAGGAAGGTATTGACTATAATGAGGTTTTCTCTCCAGTAGTAAAGCACTCATCGATTCGGATTTTGCTAGCTTTGGTGGCACAATATGGTTTAGAGTTAGATCAGTTGGATGTAAAGATGACATTTTTTCATGGTGATCTTGATAAAGAAATATATATGACTCAGCCATTAGGATTCCGAGCTGTAGGAAAGGAAAAACTAGTATGTAGATTGAAAAAATTGCTATACGGTTTGAAGCAGTCTCCTCGACAGTGGTATATGAAATTCGATGGTTTATGATTGGTCATTCGTACACTCAAAGCCAGTTTGATCCTTACGTATATTTTCATAAGTTGAAAGGAGGTGCGTACATCTATTTATTACTTTATATCGATGACATGTTTGTTGACACTATTTCCAGATCTGTTATAGATGAGTTGAAAGCACAGCTTTCAAAGGAGTTTGAGATGAAGGATTTGGGTGAGGCGAAGCGTATTTTAGGGATGGAGATCGGCAAAGATAAGAAGAAGGACAGAATTTGTTTGACACAGGTGGCTTATTTGAAGAAGGTTCTACAACTATTTTATGTTAGCATGGATATAAACAGTTAGTATACCATTAGGAGCCCATTTGAAGCTTTCAGCTGATCTTTTACCGAAGACAGTTGAAGATCGAGAGTTAATATCGAAGACTCCATATGCGAGCATAGTTAGAAGCTTGATGTACGCGATAGTATGTACGAGACCAGATTTATCACAAACAGTGAGCATGGTTTCGAGATACATGCACGATCCAGGAGTGGGTCATTGGGATACCGTAAGATGAATTTTGAGGTACATTCGAGGTACACTCAATGTTGGTTTGATTTATGAGCGGGACACTACAGGTAGACATGTATGTATTGGCTACGTTGATTTGGATTATGCCGGGGATTTGGATAAGCATCGTCTATGACGGGGTATGTGTGCACTTTGACCCGTACGCCGGTGTGTTAAAGATGCACCTTACAGTCGACGTTAGCTTTGTCCATGATGGAGGCAGAGTATATGACGATTACGGAGGCTGTGAACGAGGCTATTTGGCTTTGGTGACTTTTGGAGGAACTTGGTATATCATAGCGGTCAGTCACCATTCATTGTGATAGCATGCGTGCTATCTATTTGGTGAAGAATCAGGTTTTTCATGCGAGGACGAAGCACACTGATGTTTGTTATCACTTTGTTCGGGATGTTCTTGAAGATGGCGATGTGGAGATTGTGAAAGTCCACATGAAGGATAATCCGGCGGATATGCTCACTAAGGTAGTTCCGAGTAATAAGTTCGATCATTGTCGAAACTTATTGTACATTCGTGATTGTTGAGACCATTAGCAACCATTTGGATGAACTACGGGTGACTTGATTCCTTAGGCAAGAGGATACATAGGTAGTCATTTATGATGAAACCGATTTGTTGAGTAGATACCGACGTTTGGAGTTTGTTCGCATTCTCATTTGGATCTCGACTTGTTATGGATTGAGTCCATTGTCGTGAGTTTTTTTACTTCGTACTGGACATAACAAGTGAGACGTTTGGTTTTGGTTGGTGTCGGCTCAGTTTTGGAAGAAACTTCACCGATGAGGAGAATTATGAATGCGAAAGTCTTGTGGGGGGCCACACCCATCCCATCACGTGTTTTCAATTGGAAAGCTAATCACGAGACGTATTTTATGCGTGGGGGCCACACTAAATCCCTACGAACTCCACGAACACGTTTTCAACACGAGGGGGCCACACCCACGTGGTTTGCTCCATGAACACGTTGATGTGTTTTCAACACGGGGAGGGTGGGGCCACCAGGCTATAAATAGGAACGATTTTTTCCTAGGGTTTTGGGCTTGGTGAAAATGCAGAGGGAAAAAGTGACGGCGTGGTGAAAAACGCAGAGGAGAAAAAGATGTGATCTTGAGCAATTGTTTTAAGGGTTTGGCATCCCCTTTGTAAGAGATTTGAGAGTTTGTATGAGGGTTTAATTTATGTGATTGTAAACTCTATTTGTATTCTCTCTCTAATAGTAGATCTCCCCCTCCTTACCCCGTGGACGTAGGCAATTTGCCGAACCACGTAAAATTCGTTTGTCTCGCTATTTGTGTGATTTATAATAGCTTATTTAGGTTCTCTCGATAGGTCAGTCCTAGAACTGATGAGAGGAAGAGCTGATATCCTACTTTGTTAAGATGTTTTACTTTTGGTTCTTGTTTCCTTAGTAAAACAGGAATTCCTATTATGATCTTACTCTCTTGTTGCGCCGAGGTGCTGCCCAGGTGCTGCCGAAATTTCCGCTACGCACAACATACTAGTGGTGGTCACCTTCATTTCTTCTCTCTAACCATAGAGTATGCACTATTGGTATTTTTATTTTGATGATGATTAACAAACAATTTATAACTAATATTGTTTGTCTAGTGTTTGTGTTTTTGTATTTATTGTAGACAAACAATATGTTGGAGGTTGGATGGAATTACGCCATAACGATAATATCCAATGGAGGTTGGCAGAATAGTGGATTGAACCAATACAATTCAAGTTGGAGATCCAAGTTTAAACTTCATCCGTAAGTTTACCAAGAAGAGCTTATTGAAGATCAAGATCTTTGCTTGGTATATTAGTTTAGGTTTTATACTTGTGTGTAGGTACTTTAAGCTCATATATACACACACACGTATTTGGTTTTTATATATATATATACACATATTTGTTTTATCCACAAATAAAGTTTTTACAAATAAATTCCAAAAAATATTTCTACATGTTTGTTTTCATGTGGATAAGTTATTTTAGTTTAATTACATAGACATGAAACAAATATACATTCATATTCATATTCATATGTTTCATGTTTTATTATATTTGGAAAGATATTATGTTTATGTATTGAAGACTTGTTTACACTATTTTCATATCTTGTATAAGTCTCTAAATCCATTCTGAAGTGTTTCAAAGTTTTGTTTGAGTCATTTTGACAAAATCAAGTTTTCAACATGCTCATACTTATGTGATTTTGCAAAATGACAAGATTTTACAAATGGAAAGTGCTTTTTGAAAACATGTTCATTTTCATGTTTACAAACATTCCCCAAAGTTTTACATTTTTCTGAATTTGTTTGCTATTTTTAAAAACACTTTGAAATTCAGTTTCACTGTTCATAACAGGCTGATAACACGTTATCAGTCGACTGATACATGTGTTTAGTCAACTGAAAAAACCACCTAGAATAATAAAAAGTTTATGTTTTGTTTTAGTCGACTGACCAGTCGACTGATGAGGTCATTAGTCGACTGACCATGCTCATGAGTCGATTGATGATGTGTTGTTGCCCTGTAACGGTCAGCTCATCAGTCGACTGACGGCATAATGGCTAGTTTTTTTAGATTTTCATGTTGCCGTTATTTTGTCTTTTTGCTGGGATTTTTTGGGTTTTTTGGGCTTTGTCTTATGATCATATATATACCCATACCCTCTAACTTATGAACATAAATAAGAAAGTTTTTAAATAAGTTTTAAAAGGGTGTTTAAGTTTTGTTTAAGTTTGTTTACAAGTTTTGTTTGTGAAGAAATTTTCACAAGAGCTAGTAGCTCTAGAAGAACAACGATGAAGGTGAGATCCAAGGGCTTGATAGTCGATGATCGGATGTTGAAGATCGTGACGAGAAATGGTTGAAAGACTCTGGGGAGATGCAAATATGATCCTCTGTGAACGAATCAAACCTAGCTCCTTCCCTCCCTACCTCTCTCTCTCTCTCTCTCTCTCTCTCTCTCTCTCTCTCTCTCTCTC
>BQKN01000682.1:331085-343279 GCA_022839385.1 Asparagus kiusianus | reverse complement strand
CTCTCTCTCTCTCTCTCTCTCTCTCTCTCTCTCTCTCTCTCTCTCTCTCTCTCGCTCTCAATTAGGTTAGGTACATCAATCAGAATCCAAAGAGAGAAGCCCTATATCTAGCTGTAATAAATGGTTGAGATTGAATCTTGAAATTTGAGATCCAGTGACTCAACCATCGATGATCATGATCAGTCTTCAATGATCCCTTGATCACCGATGATGGCAATTTTTCATCGATGGTTAGAAAGTCTCTGGATCATCTTATCATGGATAATGCATGGGTCACTGATGGATGCATAGGGGGTCATCAATGGATGCATAGGAGATCATCGATGATTGAGATCATCGTCCATGATTGAAAAGTCTATAGATAATTTTGTAATTAGACATCTAGACAAATGGTGATTGCTCGAGGATTATCAATGAACATACCCGGTTATCGATGACTAACTATGCTGAAATTCAGTATAGAATTGAACTTCATTCCATCTTGCCTCAAACTCAATCCTCACTTATTAAAAACTGTATTAATCATCTCAAACACAAATTAGACTCTAAAGAATGCTTGTTAGTACTCAAACACAAGAAATTGTACATACAAGGGTCAAAAAGTTTTCACTCTGGGAATTATTTCCAACAATAAAACTATTGGAGTAGTAAGTTCAATTTCGAGTACTATAATGGGTCTATCCATAATCAACCCTTTTTAATACTATTACTTCTTAATGTCCATAAGTCCTTATCAGAAAGTAAAAAAAAAATGAAGGAAAAAATAATGTTGTTTTGTAGATTTGTTTCACCTTTTTCAGCATCATCTCTTGCACTTCACCATTTAACAGAAGTGAAATAAAAAAGTCATTGTAATCCTCTAACAATATAAAACTATCATGATCTTTTCATATCAGCATTTGCGATTCTCTCATCCTTTTACTTATATAAAGGGACAAACTTTGTATAAAATATTCAGAAGAATCCAAATGCATTCAGAGCCCACCTTGTTAGTGTAGCACGCACTAAAAAAACCTACATAAAGAGAATACTTCCAACTAGCGTTGGCTCCATCAGAGGACAACGTTTCATCTGTCTTCTTGTCTTGATGGATAATTTTATTCACATAGAATGTTCATATATTTTAGGGTTAATTGTGGATAGATAGTATCGTTGCTTGGAGCATACTAGTTACTGCTTTTCTAGTTTTCATTTTGTAGATAGATCGCTTGAGTGAAAATTTTTTAACTCTTTAATTTATTCGCTAGAGTTTGTTTGTTAAAAATCAATTTAATTTTCTTTAATGATATTTTAATTACTGGACAACTGATGGTCCAAAAGTCATCTAGTTTCATATCAGCGAAAAAAGGATTTATATCATACATAGAACTAAATGTGTTTTAGCTTTTTAAATTATCATTTTTTTTCAATGGCCAGCGTTACTGGAAGACACTAGCCCAGACAATGCTGCCTAGCTTCTTGAGCTTTTACAAATGATGCAATATGCGTTCAAAAAAAAAAAAAGGAGGAAGTGCATCTCTTTACAGCAGAAGACTAGAGGGAGATTATGAATATATACAATTCCATTTTACTGCAACCGTACGTTTCAAGGTTCTATTATTTGGTTTGAGTGTACGTGTTTTGGTGAGCATCATCTTCGACATTTAAAATTAATTGTTGTCTGCCCTTGCGATTATTTAATTCGAAAGGTGATTTCAGCAATAGGTGAAAGCTTGATCAATCATCAAGACAAGGTAACATATGGGGTAGCCATTCTTCCCTTATTTATCTAGTCATTTCATTGCTACTTAATGTTTTGTTAATTAATAGTTTCTTCTAATTAAGGAGTAATCATACCACTCGCACGTGTAAGGTTTCTGTCGTGTTATAAATCCCACACTGCTGTGTTGTGGGCTCATTCAAAGTTTGCCTCCCCCTCCTGCTGTAATCTTCTTTATCTTGAACCAATGCAATACTTGATGCTACCAACTTTTTGAGCGCATGCCTCAATTAGTACTTTGGTGCGCATGTTATTTGAGCCTTGGCATTGCTAAACGCCAAGTGTACATAGAATGATGATTAATTCTTAATTAACAACATGGGTGCTTCAACATATGGGTATTCTTTCACTGACTCTTCTTCCTCAAAAGCTAAATAGTAGTTTGCAAGCCTAAAATGTTTGCACTTTATATGCAGCAGTGTGTCAATTTTGCTTGATTATGCCAAGGTGATTCTATATATTATAGTCATATTCACTACAAACATATAAAACAGATGTATTTGCGGGAGGACTAATACGCTCTTTGTTGACAATTACATGTAAGATGAAGTTAGTCAGCCTTGGAGTGGTCTCTCTTCAAATCACCCGTTTAACATTCTGTAGAATATACGGAGTCTACAAGGTATAATTGGTCCCCAACAATGACTTCGGTTTGTATAGAATGAAGTGGTTCAAGTGCCCATTTGTGTACGTTAATATTCTGTGGAATATATAGGGAATCTACAAGGTATAATTGGTCCCCAATAATCACTTCGGTTTGTATAGAACGAATTAAGTGGTTCAAGTGGGCAGTTGTGTAGGTCCTTACTGGTGCTCACCCACCGGGCATCACCTTGTGATGCATTGCTTTATATAATGCTATGTAGAAGCTAGGTTTAGCCCATGAATTGTATGGTTCGCTTTTGACATGTCATGCCTTTGACAATGGGAACATGATAGAAATACTTTTTGGTTGATAAATAGAGTTCTGATCCTTAAATTGTTATAACTGGGAGTCCCTCATGTCTCTTGTGGTCCTTGGAGATATTTTAATAAGGCTGAGTGTCGCGCTGCGCAGCTTAGACTGACACATTAAGAAACTATGCATATTAGAATTTAGGAGAATGATAAAGATATATTTTATTATAACAAAAAGATTGAAATCACTAGTTGTAGGTAGCAACCCCTTATTGTATAACTCACACATTGGAAACACCAATTTTGTTCATTTTTATGAAATGTTTCTCTTGGAAAAATCAAAGAAAATTTCCATCTATATTTTAGATTGTTAACTCCTACAATCCAAATGTGCAACAATATTGTCACATGTATAGATGACAGAGACTAAACTTTAAACAAAGAGGGAATAGACACAAATTTACAAGTATAATTAAATACGTCAGAAACAACAGAAACCTCAACAAGAAGCAAAGCTTGCCACAGATTCAAGTTAAACAGCTAATTTAATTTTTTTTTTCTTTACATAATTTGTTAGCCAAGCTAGCACATTAAAATTTTCTCTCTCCACCACTTCCACCATCACTTTGGGTCACCCCTCTATCATGACCCCCAACACTCAACATGTTACCAAAAGAATCATGACAGAAATTCAAATCAAAAGCTCCCCAAAGATCATCTCTCTCGCTAAAATCAAGAAAAATGGAGTGACCAACCATAAAATAATTCAAGGAAAAAAATATTAGTGTCACAATGATCACCAATTCACACAATGTAGCCTATCTGGACGCTGACCCTTTACCAATTGAAAGCTCCTCTAACCATTCAAACATCCTGCTACTCTTGCAAATACTCTCCCTTTTTTCGTATCCGATCACCGCATCATCCTTCTTCTTCCTTATTAGCACGGGCTCCGTCACATCGGGTGCACATTTGCACCCGAAGCCGAACCTAGGCCCGGACTTCTTCGCCTTTGGCTCGCATTTGCTCTCGTTGGACCGCAACCTCCTCAACTTCAAGCCATTGAGCTCAATTTCGGGTGTCTTGACCACACCTAGCCGGAGCAAGGCCCATCTTGGCGGGGCCGAGCCGGTACTCTTCCGACCCGAGCTAATGTTGGTTCGAATTACCTGCGGTCTCGGGCTAGGGTGCGCATAGAACTTGTTTGATATCGACAGTCTTGGCGCGTCGGAATTGCTCGAATGACTGCTTGACGATTGACTTCGGCTGACCGAAGAACTGCTGCAGTTGGAAGTGCTGACGACGCTGTTACTGCTAAGGCTACGATCGGATTGTGAGCTGCAGCTTTTGAGCGGGAGCAGTTGGCCTTTGAAGAATATATCATCGGCGACGCACATGTGGGCCTCCGCCGCTGGGCCGGGCTTCAATAGGAGCCCATTCCCGCACGTCCGGAATTCGAAGTCTTCCAAGGCTTCTGAGGGCTTGCACCCTGTCGTTTGCTTGTCCGCGAGGCTTTCAACGGGGAGATCAGAGAGGGATAGAGCATCGTCGTTGTTGCTGTTGTTGCCGTCGTCGTCGTCTTCGTCGCTGAATGTCTCCCAGTGAGCTTGTTGGGCCATGAGGATTCGGGTTGAGATCGAGAGGAGGGGGTGGAGATGTCGTTGAAGCGAGAGATGAGAAGGCGTTTGGAGGTATTATGCGATGTAAGAGGACAGGGTTGAGATAAATAATGGGAGGATGGGAAAAGAGGATGCAGGCTACTCAACAAACTCTTGCTACCGTAGACATTCCTATTTGTAGCGTGGCTTTGTGGGCCGCCCCTCGCTTGCCTTTTATTTTAAGAACCCACGTATTTCTCTTCATTCATGTATTTGTTTGATTATTTGTGGGGCCTGTTGGTGTCCTAATTTGAAAGTGAGGTGAAGACATGGTGTAATTGCGAAGGCGGCTTTCTTCTAGATCATGAGTTGGCTGGGTTGTATGGACGAATATGTGATGGGAGCTTGTGATTTGTGTAAACATTCTAACCTTATATTTGGGGTGACAAATACACGCACGTATTCTAGAAGTTTTTGCTTGTAGAAAGGCCAAGTAAAATATTTTTTGAAAAATATTAGGTTTGATTTTTTTTCCTTCCTGAATTTATATATATTGTAATAAAATATTCTTTATTGTGAATTTTTGCGATTATCTTATAAATCGCTCGAATGGACGCTCTAGCTTATTATATTGGATTTCATACCATGGTTAGTTGCGGCATGTACTATCGCCCAATTGCTATTAGACCCTCTATAATTTGTTGTTGTAAACGGGCCCCGGAATAAATTTTGACTCTTTTACATACCTTTAGAGAAAGAGGAAAATTGCTTTTCCCCCTCTTTTGACAAATATACCTCCCAAGGGTAGAAGAGTCGTAAACTTTCATTAAGGGGGCATATCTGCAACAATATATAATGGAACTAGTATGATTCTATCCATAATTGGCCGATAGTATTGGGACTACATCCGTAATTAACCATTGAGACAATTCATTGAGCCATCAGAATTTGAAGATTATAAACTGAAACTAACCACTGAAGTTGTTGGTGTTGACGAACCGCGAAACTTCTCAACACCATTTCAGGTTCTTGTTCTTAATGATAAAAAGATAAAAGATAACCACATAAAGAATGGAGACAAGGATTTACGTGGAAAACCAAAACGGGAAAAACCACGGGTTGAGCTCAGAGATCGGAAGATACTTCACTATATGGAATCAACAAATGGGTACAAGGCTCACACGACACACCCGACAACGCCGACTTCCACACAACTCTCACTCACGCTCTTTCTCTATTAACTCAATGCTCGAGATCTCTACAACACAAGAGACTCTCATTCACTCTAACTCTCTATACTTTCAAGAGATCAAGTGAAAAACTTAGATTACCCTTGGATTTCTTTTGATTACCTCTCCACAATGAGAGCATGTCTTTTTATAGGCATTAATTAATTAACTTTTTTATCTTCCAAAATGCTTGGGAATACACAAATCTGTCTAGACTCGGGTAGAATACTTTGACTTACCATAACTCCATCCATACTGCTCCAATTCTCGTGATTCAAAGTTTGGAGTAAACTATGCATGTACCTCTACAACTTTCATATAGAGTTCCGAGCCAAATAATAACTGTATCATGCCCGAAAAGACCATGCAAAATTGTATCTGCATGCAGAAAATTACATCAATAAATCTAGTTGGAAAGTGAGCCAACTCCAACAATCTCCACCTTGGCGAGATATCTGACGCCACTCAAAATTGTAAGCTGCATCTTCGGAGCATTAGTCTTCGGAGTACGAGTTTCCGGAATGTCAATCTTCATCTGAATGACGAACACTTGTCTTTGGAACATGGATCTTCGGAATCTAAGAAGTTAGACTCCAGAACTTCAGAGCAAGTCCTGCTCTGGCTTTAGCTGCTTCACCTTGATGAGCATCAACTTATGTCCCTGCACCTCTGGTGACTAGGTGCACTCATGAGCTAACATGTCGTCAGATTTAGCAGACTCAAGCAATGCTTGAACATTTCCGTCGTAACTGGTTTAGTGAGAAAATTTGTTGCAGTCTCGTCTGTATGAACTTTCTTCACATTGACCTCTCCTATCATGAACCAATCACGAATCCGATGATAGCGTGCTTCAATGTGTTTTGTCCTTGCATTAAATACCTGATTCTTTGCAAGACAAATAGCACTCTGACCGTCATATTGAATTTTCACAGAGTTTTGATTTAGACCCAAATTACTTGCTAAGCCCTTGAGCCATATGGCTTCCTTCACAGCTTCCGTTAATGCTATGTAATCGGCTTCTGTGGTAGACAAGGCACTGATGGATTGTAGCATGGATCTTCAAGATATGGGTCCTCCACCACAAGTAAAAGTGTATCCAGTTGTGGATCTTCTCTTGTCTAAATCTCCTGCATAATCGGAATCGATGAAACCAGATTTGACATTCGGTGCCCTTCAGGTATCTAAGAATCTATTTGATAGCTTGCCAATGATCTTTACCTATATTTTATATGTACTTTGACACCACGCTCAAAGCTTGAGCGAGATCTAGCCTTATGCATACCATTCCGTACATTAAACACCTGACTGCGCTTGCATACAGAATGTTCTTCATTTCTTCAACTTTAACTTATGTAGATGGCATCTGCTTTGTACTTAAGTTGAAGTGAGTAGCCAATGGAGTGGACGTGGGCTTGGAATTAACCATGTTGAATCTTTCAAGGATATTTTGAATGTACTTGCTTTGAGATAAATACAATCTCCTATTATCCTGATATTTTTTAATCTCCATTCCGAGAATCTTCTTGGCGGCACCAAGATCTTTCATGTCAAATTCCAAACTCAACATTCATTTGAGTTCATTTATTTTTGACATATCTTGACATGCAATCAGCATGTCATCCACATACAATATCAAAACAATCATGTGGTCATCATCAAATGTGCGTGAGTAAACACAACAATCAAACTCCCCTCTCTTGTAGTCAATTTGGATCATGAAGGAGTCGAAGCGCTTGTACCATTATCATGGAGATTGCTTGAGCCCATACAAAGACTTTTTCAATCTGTACACAAAGTCTTCTTTTTTCTTCCGCAAATCCTTCTGGCTAAGCCATATAGATGGTTTCCTCCACATCTCCATGAAGAAAAGTTGTCTTCACGTCGAGTTGTTCCAGCTGCATGTCATGTTGCGCTAGTAGAGATAGCAACACCCGAATGGATGTATGCTTGACCACTAGAGAGAAAATTTCACCATAATCTACACCTTATTTTTGTGAGAACCCTTTTGCAACTAACCTTGGCTTGTAGGTAGGAGAATCCGCTTCATTGATTCTTTCCTTCTTCCGATAAACTCACTTGGAGCCGATAATCTTTAGATCTTGCACTTTCGGAACTAACTCCCAAACAGAGTTCTTATGGAACGATTGCATCTCCTTCGACATAGCACATATCTATTCTTTTCGCTCATCGCTTTCCATGGCTTCTTTGAAAGTAGAAGGATCTTCTCCGCTAGCTAAGAGTGCATAGCAGGCTTCATCTTCCCATCCAACTGAGGAGGATTGATGACTCTTCTCTGTCTTGATTGTGCTATGCTTGTAGGTTCTGCATGAACCTCTTCAGCTTGTTGTTGTTAATCGTGTTGCTCCACCTCAACTTAACTTTCTGGAATATAACCTTCCGTTAACAAAGGAATTTCAGTACAACAATGATTCTCTTCACGATCCTCATCTTTGTCAATAGCTTTAGCTCCAAGTCTTTCATCAAACATGAGATCTCTACTCAGCACTTTCTTCTTGTTTTTCGGATCCCACAGCTTGTAGCCTTTCACTCCCTTCTCAAAACCAAGAAAAATGCACTCGAGTGATTTTGGCTTCAGCTTGTTCCATTCGTCACTCGGAATATGAACATATGCCTTGCATCCGAAAACCTTCATAGTAGAATAGTCAACTTCTTTGTCCGACCATACCGCTTCGGCGTATTTGAAGTTCAACAACTTAGACGGTGACCGATTAACTAAGTAGGTAACATGGTTAACGGATTCAGCCTAAAAAGATTTGGGCAATCCTGCATGAAGTCTCATGCATCTTTCTTTCTCCATAAGAGTCCGGTTCATCCTTTCTGTCGCACCATTCTGATGTGGAGTTTTTTCACGATAAAGTGTCGCGTAATGCCTTCTTGCTTGAAAAACGCTAGGAACCTCTAATCATAATATTCACCTCCGTTGTCACTTCGCAAATACTTGATCTTTCGTCCAGTTTGGTTTTCTTCTTCCTCCTTCCATTCTTTGAACTTCTCAAAGACCTCAGATTTCTTCGGCATGAAGTAGACCCAAATTTTTCGCGAATAGTCATCCACGAAGGTGACAAAATAGTGAGCACCACCATGAGATTTTGTCGGTGCCGGCCCCTATATATCAGAGTGAATATAGTCAAGAATCCCCTTTGCACGATTCTCCTTGTTTGTAAGCTTGAATGAGACCTTGCATTGCTTTCTATGTATGCAATACTTATAGAAATCCAACTTGCAAGTCTCAATGCTCTTCAACAGCTTCCTCTTGTGCAGCTCCTCCATAATCTGCTCACTCATATGATCAACATGGGCCAAGTCTTTCTCAGAGTCAATCTTGGAGTCCTCTTTGGAAGTTATGGATATGATAACTTCCCCTGAGACAGTATCTCCTAGAAGCTTGTACAAGTTGTTGGGAAGGTTCTCTCCTCACATGATCACCATCGAGCCCTTACAAATCTTGATATTTCCTCTGCCTGAAGAGTAGGTCAGGTCGCTTGCATCTAGAGTGCCCAAAGAAGTCAAGTTCTTCTTGAGTGCAAGAACATGTCATACGTTTTCGAAATTGTGAATGATGTCATCATACATCTTCACCTTCACCATGCCAATGCAGATGACCTTGCATGCGACATTGTTCCCCATAAGGACTTCACCTCCATCCTTCTTTTCATATGTGTTGAACCAAAATCTGTTTGCACACATATGGAAAGAGCAATCTGAATCAAGAATCTAAGAAGTGGAAATGGTTTTACGTGACGAAACTGAAAGAAGCTCAGCACTGTTCTCTGTAGCAACTACAACCATAGAGGTGGTTTTAGATTTCTTCCCTTCTTTCTGATCTTTATTGAACTTTCTACAGTTCTTCTTGAAGTTGTCTTTCTTATGGTAGTAGTAGCACTCCTTATTCTTGTGGCTCTTGGATTTAGATCTTCCGCAATTGTCCAACTTAGCACCTTTCTCCTTGGATCAACCTCGATCGTTCAACTCCTTGACGAGTAGGCCTTCATTTTTCAAGTCAACTCTGGTGCTCTTGTTCATTTTGACATGATCGATGATGTCTTGAATAACCTCTTCAAACCGAAGAGTCTCATTGCCAAACATGAGTGTGGTATGAAAATGTTTGAATGACGACGGCAAGGATCATAGCAATAGCAAAGCTTTATCCTCTTCTTCAAACTTGACCTCCACTCGTAACAAATCTGTTATACAATGGTTAAATACATTAATATGCTCCATAATATCATCTCCATCTTCCATACGAAGACTAAACAATTCATCTTTTAAGAAAATTTTGTTAGAGAGAGTCTTTCCTATGTAGAGATTCTCTAACTTCTCCCATGTACCCCTTGTGGTAGTCTCCTCCATCATGTTATAGGTGACTTCGTCGGATAAGTGCAACTTAATTGAGCTCATCACCTTGAGATCTGTCTTGTTCCAAGCCTCCATAGACATCGTCTCCGGCTTGTGCTTAACCCCCATAATGCACATGTGTAGATCTTGCTGAATCAATATATTCTTTATCTTACGCTGTCATAGTGTGAAATTGCTTCGTCCATCGAATGACTTCAACTCAACCTTCACACCGCCGATTATTAACTTGTCTTCAACCATTAAGTACACTACAACCTCGCTCTGATACCACTTGTTGGTGTTGACAAACTGCAAAACTTCTCAACACCACTTCAGGTTTTTGTTCTTAATGATAAAAGATAAAAGATACTCACATAAAGATTGTACACAAAGATTTACGTGAAAAACCCAAACAGGAAAAACAACGAGTTGAGCTCAAAGCTCGGATGATACTTCACTAAATAGAATCAACAAATGGGTACAAGGCACACACGGCACATCCGACAATGCCAACTTCCACACAACCTCACTCACGTCCTTTCTCTATTAACTCAACACTCGAGATTTCTACAACACAAGAGACTCTCCTTCACTCTAACTCTCTATACTTTCAATAGAACAAGTGGAAAACTTAGATTACGCTTGGATTACCTTTGATTACCTCTCCACAATGTGAGCATGCCTTTTTATAGGCCTTGATTAACCTTTTCATCTTCCAAAATGCTTAAGAATACACAAATCTGTCCAGATTCAGGTAGGATACTTTGTCTGACCATAACTCCATCCATACAGCTCTGATTCCTATGATTCAAAGCTTGGCGTAAACTATGCATGTTCCTATACAACTTGCATATAGAGTTCCGAGCTAAATAATGACTTCACCATGCCTGAAAAGACCATGCAACATTGTATATGCATGCAGAAAACTGCAGCAATAAATCTAGTTGGAAATTGAGCCAACTACAACGGAAGTTAACCAAGTAATGTCTTATGCATATGTTATAATGCTATCCTCTTGCAAAAGCATTAATTAAATCTGATAGAAAAGAATGTCATTATATGCGAAATATAATACAATATGAAGATTGCCCGTACTGTGTTTATATATTACAGTCCTTCAGTTTATATGCATAGTTGTATCTGCTATCTATTCCAAAATTATTATTATTAGACCAAGATGGAAAATTATAAATACTATATCATCTCAAGTGATAGATCTTAGGCTAAATTAAATTATGGATGTCATCCGACAGCATGCGTTACATGTAAATATTCTGTCATGGCATGTGTTCGAGCCTTCATCACATGCCATCATGGAATTTTGAGTGTAGGCTTTGAGGGTGCCTAATTTGTTTTCTATACATTTTCCCATTGAAGATGTTTAATAATTGCGCCCAAGAATAAAGAGGATGCTTAGAGCATCTCAAGTTGGTGTAGTTTTTACACCAAATTACTATTCCATCTCCAATCGATTACACCAAAATTTATACCAAAGAGAATATTCCTTTTATTATTATTATCTTTTAACATTTTTATCTATTTAAAATATTTAACAAATTATATAATTATATAATACATTACATATAATTAATTATAATAATGTGTAAGTTTTTTTATGTACTAATTTAAACTTGTATTTTTTATCTAAATGTAAATTTGATTTATATTTTCATTTAGTATTACGAAACTTTAAGTGTTTATATTATATTATCTACTTTTTCTTTTGAATTTTATTTTAATAATTATTTTATACTCTAATTTTATTATAAAAGTTAAAAATATAACCAAATTAAATGGAATAAACTAAGGTAAATGAATGATATAATAGGATACAATAGATATTTTTAATTTTTTATCACATAGTTTAAGGGTAAAATCAGACACACACAAAAACTCTAAATCTACAGTGTTGCGCCATTTCTGACGCAACATTATAGCACCTCATCAATTTAACGAGGGATTTAGTGATCGGTTGGAAGGAGTTCTTTGAGCTAAAATAGGTTTTAACGCTAAATTGCAGCTCCATTGGAGATGACCTTAGAGTCTAATTGTTTCTAGATGAGTGTCAGTAGAATGTACAAAATATGTTCTCCTTGTATCCTTGTATCTTCCTTTTGAGCTTGTGTCTTGTATTTGGTAGAGATAAACGTTGCCTGTTTTAGATGTGACAGTGTAAGAACAATATGCGATGGGCATAAGATAACTCGTACGATACAAGATTACAAATTATGTATGATTCAGTCGATTAAATTGACCTACATCGAGAGGCTTGGATAATTGGAATCCACAAAAAAGATCTGCCAATTTTCTAATTTCTCATATATATATATATATATATATATATATATATATATA
>BQKN01000682.1:309121-323541 GCA_022839385.1 Asparagus kiusianus | reverse complement strand
ATATAGAGAGAGAGAGAGAGGTTATATAAATCTTAACAAAATCTCAATTAAATTGCTCTCAATTAGCGGAGATCGTGTTGAAAAATCACAGCGATAATTTGGGGACAGAGATCGCGGTAGCCAATCAAATATCCGGCAGCGGAGATTGCGGGATTGAACAGTTCTCCACCGAGATCTGCGACAGTGGCAGTGGCAGACTCGTCGACAGTGGTAGCAGCCAAGATCTCCAGCGGAGACTGAGATCGACGACTTAGAAGGGGGAAATTTATTTATTTGGAAAAATTTTATTATTTGGGAAAGCCTAAACCAAACTATGATACCATGTTAAAGTAAGAGAGAGAGAGAGAGAGAGAGAGAGAGAGAGAGAGAGAGAGAGTTTGGTAAATTTCCCTTTTATTGAATATTGAGTATGTACATATATATATACAAGTAGATGAGGGTAAGGTTTGTCATCATAAACAATGTGGGACTAAACCGACTACTAACATAATATTATCAATAGAAGTCATGCTGTCATCTCACATGAGTATATAATATATCTAGAAATATCTAGAAACACTACGTGTTATTAGTGGTAATTTAGAGCCACATCATTAAATGAGATCCCAATTGATCCAAATAGCCCAATCGCATTGAGACTTGAGAAATTCAATCAGCCACAAAATCTGTAAATACTACATTATTTTCTCTATTCTTTCTCCCTGATGCTCGATGTAGACATGTTCATTAGTTGTTTCATTTTAAAGTAGAATGTACTTATCTATTTTTTGCTAAAAACAACTTGGGTACGCAGTATCATATTAAAATTGAAAGGGAGAAGTCAAGAAATACTTTTGAGTCATCAAGGTGACATGAACCTCTTCATCTTTCTATTTCCTTAGTGTTCATGGGGAACAGGTGGGGCTCTTGCTCTTTCGGCTCTTTGAGATAAAGTGACGACATTTCTGGCTCAAATGACTCCTCATGAGATCAAAACTTAGTAGTCTACAGCTTTTTGCATGCTTCTCACCTCCAATCGAAGACTTTAATAATGATAATGATGCCTATTCGTAGAAAAAGTAGAATATAAAGTAGAGAATAAAGTGAATATACATTGGACTATAGGCTGTTCCTTCTGCTAATTTCCATGTTGTTTTCGTCACCATGAAGTTTGCATAGCTTTTTAAGTTTGAACTCTTCATGAAGGTTGAAGTTGAATAATAATGACCATACAGAAAAAGCGGGATAAAAAGGAATATTAAAGGTAGTATATTAAACGGCTAGTGTCCTTATTAATAAATGCTAATTAGTTTCACAACAAGATTTTGAACCAAGGTCAGGCCTCACGTTTGACCTTAATCAATTAATGCATAGACATGCACGTAGTAACAACCAAATAATCAATGTTATATGTTTTGTTATTTATCAAATGATATATCATTTTCCTCAATAAAAAAAAGAAAAGAAAAGAAAAGAAAAAATGTATCTAGAAACTCATCTTTTAGGGTGTGTTTGACAATTCATTGAAAATGGGTCAAGTTTGGCCCTAGAGCTGATTCTAAATACCTACAGTTTAGTTATGAACCAGCTCCTCCTGGTCTACAACGAAACCCACTTAAACCTTAAAATTTTGAGCTACAACAAATTAGATCATGATTGGCCTAGTTTTTTGCCAATCAAAGAAAAACCATGTAACTAAACCAAGTTAAACTTAGCCTAGTTTTAAAAAGTTGCCAAACTGACCGGTAAACTCTCGGCCTAACTGAACTAATCCACCCTTTCCTTCGACAAGATCCTACTCGTTATCTTTTGCAAAATACGATTCTTTTTGTCACTTTTTAATTCCTCAACTTTTGGGCTTCACATAAACTACACTATTTTATATTCTAAAAAAATCAAGGTCGATAAGGCCATTATAGGTATTGGATTGGGGCCCCCGGCCTATATTAGTTTATAGTCTATACAGTACTACACTAATAAATATAAGGGGTTTTTGCTTTTAGACCCATTTGTTTACACTAATAATGCTATGCGACTCATAAAAGGTAGAATGGTAACTATAGTATTCTCTTTAATATTAATGTTTTACCGCAGGAGAGGGTTCTTGAAAGTGTTGATGGTCTTTACATGGAAGATGTGTATCAATTTTTGTCAAAAAGCTATACTTATTAGGTATTTGCACAAATTACTATTAAACACATTACTCTTTTCGATAAAAGAACACATTACTCTTTCTTATCCTATCTAATATGGGACTATTCTCACTAATTAACAATCTCAACAATTCTCCCTTAATTAATTTTTGGAGCATAGTGCAATTCAACTATACTTCAATCTTTCAGGGAATTCATTAACTTTTCACCGCTTCATTCGTGAGCTAACTCACTGACTTTTTTCACTGATCCAATCGGTGGTTAAAAGACCATACATTCAGCACATAGTTAGAAACATCCGTAGGATCTTCCCCACTTCACTCGTGGAGGCTAACCAAAGTATATTTGTTGGTGATTTTTAATCTCCCCCACTGCAATCTGGGCAACTTGAAAGCCAATCAACAATCTGCAATATAAAATAACCACAATCAATAAGAAACAATACCAAGATTTACATGGTTCGGTTGACCAACTTTGACCTACATCACGGGGTAACAATATGAGAAATCTGCTATGTATCTGAGAGAACTGTTGATGGTCTAAATCACACAGGTAAACTAATATGAACAAAGTTGATTAGGGACCGCTAACTTCTCCGAATATATGGTTTTGAGTTAAGTTGTTCTTCCCTGCACAAGTAGCAACTCGTAAGAGGGCGGGGTCTATTTCCCCCGTTCTTAAGGGCAGTGGAATGGAGAAAGTGCCAGAAAATTGCTTACCCTCGTATTGGGAATAATTTTCCCTTTTATAGTCATGTAGGAGGGGTATTTTGGTCTCTTTCGGCCGAGTCTGAGCTGGAGTCTGAGTCAACGTCAATTTTATAGGTGTCGGCTGTGGAGTGGTCACAGAATGGGCACTGTCACTTCGGCACTTATGAGATGGGATAGGCGGCATACAAAAGTTGGTGTGGTCCGATGTGCTATAAATAGTGCCGGGGATGGAGTAATGATGGCGTCAGCCAAGAATTTAATGTGATGTTGATGCGCTGTTAGCAGGGGGTTCGAGGTCGAAGTCCTTTTTAGCTTGTATCGAGGAATGTCGAGAAGTATCACCTTTCGAGTTGGTTCCCGTGAGATGCCGACTAATTAACTAGTTGAGTAGGCTTGTGGCGTGTCATCTTTGAGGAGAAGACCAACAAGTACCGCCATTCAAGTCGACCCAATGAGATGTTGTCGACTAGGCAAGTTGGCTAGATCGGAACCCTTGCAATCCCAAGGGTTGAGTTGACTGAATTGGGCGTGATGTGGGAAATTTGCCTGTTGTTGACAAGGGATCATAATTTGGCGACTGAAACACCATAACAAGAACTATAAGAGGAACCACTCAACTCTTATCTCTCAACATCACATACATAATCAACTTATCCTTTCAAAAACCCACTTCTTACGATCATTTAGAATGAAAAAGACTGTGAAACCCTCTCCCAATATTATAATCTTTTACACGGACAAAGATCACAAAACTCTTACCTCTCACACAAAATTCTTGAATCATGCTATGCTTTCTGTTAATCTTAGAAGAATATTGGCTCTCTCTCTCCTCTCCTTGGTTTTTTTGAACAAAAGAGAATATTAATTATATATAGGGAAATCGAAACCCTAACCTAACCTAACTTTTTAATTAGAATAGAATACAAACTTTCTTATTATGATGAGACCAAATCTTCTAATCATAATAGACCTCTAATCTTATCTAGTTCTCATGAAGTTATACAAAGAATCAAAGACACAATCCCAATAATAGTGTTTGCATGGGCATCCGTGCGTTTTCCTGACACCTTAGGCTTCACTTTTTTTAATTATTTTGACCATAACCTTGGCTCTAATACTAGTGCTATTGGATTAAACACAAATACTAAATAAAATAATCAAAATATATAGTGGGGAGAAAAACAGGAGAGAAACAAACAACGATTTATAAAGCTCTCTGTTATTTTTTCTTACAGCGAACGCACATGACCAATGCCTATTTGAAGGTATAACTAAACTAGTAACATAATAAGAGATTTAAGCTAGAGAGAAGTCCACAAGATAAAGTAAATAAACTCTAATTAAAGATAAACTTCTAAAAATATTCTAATCAAATTTTGATTAACTTCAACGATTAGTGAGCCATTGAATTTAAAATATTAAAGATAATGGACCCCATACTTTTCTCTATGAAAAATGTAGAAATCTAGATATTAAAAAGAGAAAGAAATGGCATGTATAGATGTAGGCTGTAGGCATCAAAAATTGCCGATAGGTCCCCGCTCACAGCTCAGTGTTAACGAACGACGATGAACGTCACTACCCGGTTCACAAGAGTTCTATCGACGTCGGTAAGCGCCTGAAGCGAACCGACGGACTACGTGAGCCGACAGAATCTCAGAACGATGGGGATACGGGCTGACCGGAAACCCCGTGATCACTGCAAACGGACCAACACCCGTCGTGTCCCGTTCGCCTCACTGATTATCCGACCCTTAGGATCTGCAAAGCTCTGCGTCAGAATTCTAACGCATCCGAAATCACTCAAATCTGAGTTCGGACGAAAAGTCAACGGCAAGTCAAAGGCGGATCAACGGCGGAACACCCGGTAGAACCTCGGACCAGACTGAGGCACTCAGGGGTATCCCGGCGAGGTCGAAACACCCGAGGGGTGTCTTGGCAAAACCAAGACACCCCAGGGGTGTCTCACGAAGATTTTACGCCAAAACGCTTTTTGGAGGGGTGTCTTGAGGTGGTTTTACGACGAAACGCTTTTTGGAGGTTGCTTTTACGACGAAATGCTTTTTGGGGGGTATCTCCAAGGTTGTTACACGGCGAAATGCTTTTATGGCGAAATGCTTTTTGGGCAGCCCCTAGGCCTCCTCTTGTGCCTATAAATAGACCCCTTGGGTCTCCATTCTCTTAGCCCCTGATTTGGATTGCTCTTGGCTTGGAATTGCTCTTGCCTTGGAGTTTTGGAGAGAGCGGCGAAGCCCTGCTGGAGTGAGGAACGAGGTCTGAATCTTGGAGAGGCGAAACCCTGCTGGAGCGAGGAGTCTCCTTCTTCATTCACCCCTTCTCTTTTCCCTTAGTGTTGCCCCTTAGCGGTGATACTAAGAAGAGCAAATATCTCGATTATCCGAGATAGGAGCTGTCGGTTTCCATATCCCATAGCGGATAGACGAAACTCTACCGGATTTTTCCGGAACGGATCTGATCGACCGGCGGTCCACGGATATCAACATCCCCGTCACAGGCCAAAGACCCACGCAAGCAAGCACCGATAAACGGGACTTGTGTTTATTTTCAAGAGAGTTGTAATCTTTGTTTCATTCTGTTTGTAACAGATTTCAAATCAATGAAAACAGCAACTTTTGATGAAAACAAGCTGGCGACCACAGTGGGAGCCACCGATCTCGCTGCTGAGATCGTCGTGACGCAACCGGCCTTCAAGATCCGGGTGAATGAAGAGATCGAATACGAGTTCGATCAGCAGAAGTTCGAAGAGTACCTCTCTTCCTCCTCCTCCAGATCCGCCTCTCTCAACAGGCACGGGAAGACTCCATCTCCCCGAAGGGCTCGCAGGATCTCCAATTCCTCAATCCAAGATCCCGCCACTGCAACACTCGCACCACACAACGTCCCCGTGACGTTCAGCGTGGTCAAGGCTGCAGATCCAGCTCTCCCGTCCGCCACAAAGGCAATTGATGAAACCACTCCAACTCCGTCAAAGAGGGCGCTCCAAAGACGTCGTCAACGCCTCGCTCGACAACTAGCTAAGGCAGCAGAGTCAAAGGACGGGGTGCGCTATGCGGAAGACTTGAAGTCGAGACAGCGGCAAGAGCAACAACCACGGCCAACAACCAACTCCTCCTCCAAAACAGAAACCAACGAATGGGTTTGTGTTAAGAGGAACCGCTCCACGTTCGAGGAAAAAATCAGGAAGCGCCGCGCCTTGCTTGCGCATGCCCGAGCCCTATTGCAAAAGGCGGAAGGAATGCAGAAAGAAGAGGTGGCCAAAAGGCCGTCTACAAGCAAGTGGGTGTGGTTGCCAAAGCCAAAACCAGTGCCTCAAACACAAGAGGGTGGAGTTGCTGTCCGAGCTTCTTCAAAACCAGATCCGGCACCTTCAACGGAGCCAGGTATGAATGGGGAACCTTCCAAACCTAGGGTTCCTTTGAAAGGTCGCCTCGGTCCCTTACCGGAGAATCGAGGTAGAGTACTTATCAAGGAAAGACTGGGACCATTGAAAGGTCCCCAAATGATGAATCAAACTGGGGGTCGTTTCAATCCCCCCAAGAAAGATGATAAAGGGAAAGCCCCTATAACCGACCGCATTGGGTTGCGAGTCGAAACACAAGACCCCGTTCAGTTTCTACGCTCACAAAAGCGTAAACTTGAACGGGCCACTCTTGAAAAAGCTAACAAAGCATCCCATCCCCAAAGGGAAACATACTCATCTGATGATGATAGTGTCATCCCGGGGAACACATGCCAACACTCTATAGGTTACTCCAGTTATTAGACTGATGAGCTGTACTATAGAGCTGGGGGTATGGAAAAATCTCGGAAGAGATGTGCCCAAAGCACGGAGTCTCGCTGTCCGTGTGCTAATATTATCAAAGCGGTGCTGTCAGAATGCCGTTGTGACAGTCCCCCAAGAAGGGTTTCGGTGTTCAAAAGAATTTCCACACCGAAATGCTTCCACAAGAAGAAATTCGTCCGCCAAGAAGACGAATATCCAAGAGTGTCGGTTAACATGACCGGCAGAGGGGGATCAACACAATACTTCGGCATAGATCAGCTCGCCAAGGTATCCCAATGCATGACGCGGTTGCCACCAGGAACCAGGGGCCAGAAGAATTACCAAAGGGTACAAAAGGGGCTCTCTTTAGAAGAAGAGGAATCAGATGCTGATTCGGATTCTTGCTCTGCTGTCGCATCCGATGACACGGCTTCGAGTGCAGGCCAATCTTATGAATCTCTCATGATCAGCGCCGAACAAGTATCAAAGATACTTGAAGAGGCCCTGTCTAAGCAGAAGGAGAGCTTCAAATTCGAGATGGAAATGGCCATGCAGCGAATGAGGGAGATGCACGACCAACAAATTGCGGCGCTGACAGTCCACCAATGAGAGCCCGGTCGTCGCAATACTCCGAATCAAGAGGAGAATGAACGGGAAGCGGATAATGTCAATATCCTTCCTATCACCACCGACAATGGGGGTGGTCCCGCGGAAGATAATGCGAAAGAGGACCACGTCACCTCTCCTCGAAGCCACTCGAAGACCGAGACGAGTGAAGACAGGAAGATGAAAGACTTGGAGAGCAAAATCAATGCATTAATGAACGCTCAAGAAGTCAAGAGATCCGGCATCCCCTGTCCCTACCCAAGGGAGTGGGAATCGATCCCGTATCCGGCAAAGTTTAATCTGATTAACTTTACGCCGTTTGATGGGAAGGGTTCCCCTACCCAACACTTAATATACTTCAAATCTCATTTAGGAATCATTTCCGGAAATGAGCCTCTGATGGTGCGGTCATTCATCGGCACTCTTCGTGGAGCTGCCTACGATTGGTATCGCCGACTCAAGCCCGGGAGCATCAGCAGCTGGGATGACATGGAGGATATGTTCCTGACAAATTTCTTCGATGACGACACCGAAGTTTCGATTGGCATGCTGTTCGACGAAAAGCAGAAGAAGGGTGAGACCGTCGAAAACTTTGTAAAGAGATTCCGTAACAAAGCTATGAATTGTAGGGATCCAGTCAGCGAGGATTTTATTCTCGAGACTTGCCACAACAACTTGACGTTGGACATCCTCGAAGCCATGGGAATGGCGCCGCCAAAGACCTGGAAGGACCTGAAGGTGCGGGGAGAACGAGCCGAACGATTCCTCAAGAGGAAGAAGGCGGAGAGAGGGCAAATACCAAATAATGCCCCGCAACCAAACTTTACCCCCAAGGGTAAAGGGAAGGCGCATGCAAATGCTGTGGTCGCGAATCAAGTATTTGAGGTGCAAGCACAGCCGCAACAACCGCAACAGCCGCAACAGCAGCAACAGAGGGCGCCTCAACAATCGAGGTGGCAACAACAGCCCCAGAGGCAAAAGGCCGCGGAGCCGAGGTTCCCCAAGGTCTATTCATTCAAGGAGGAAGAAATTCCCGGTATTTTCAAATACCTCATCGAGAACAATAAGATCAAGTTACCTCCGATTCAGGATCAAGAAGACGCCAAGAGAGTCAACGATCCAAAGTACTGCGCATTCCATCAAGCGGTGCACCATCCTACCAAGGTATGCTACGCTCTCAAAGATAAAATTCAGGCCCTAATCGATGTTGGGGTCATCACTATGAAGCAACCCAAAGAGAAGAAGGTGGGTGCAAATGCCGTATCCATTAGCTTTGGGTCTGTTCCCTCGAGTTGGTTCCAACACGAGCCGGTGATCAATGCGGCGGTGAAGACGGTGAACGATGATCCGCACCAGCAGCGCCAGAAAGGGCTCGTGCCACACACGGCCCCGAACGGCGAGATTCTGTGGGTTCATCCGGACTTGATCACAGATGAACAATGGACCGGGACCTCTTCCAAAAAGAAGAAGTCAAAGAGAAAGGGGAAATCCTGTTGCGGAGCTTCTGCTATACCAGAGGTGGATGACGACAGAATTCCGACCTTCCCGCTTTCTGAAGACGAACCGGAGACCTTTGCAACCCGAAGCGGGAACAAATATCACTTCAAGTATCCGGATGCTTCCGAGCAGTTGGGTACCAAAACCCCTCCTTCCAAGACGCTGGCAGAACTGGGGATTGCAGCAATTCCCCCAACACCTGCAGCTGCGGAGAAAGTTTAGCAGAAGGAAAAAGGGAAGGAGCCTATACGCCAAGAAGTCCAAAACCCGAGGCAGTCTCGATTCAATCATCCGATTGGGAGAGACAAACCGGGAAATACAAGCTCTCCGCCCCATTTCGACATCATGGCGCAGTTGGCCAACATCCCGGCTCGGATAACCTTATACGAGTTGTTGCGCCTTTCGAAGGACACAAGGAAAGCACTACAAGAAGCCTTGAGTGATTCGGAAGCCTTCTTGACTCGAATCAAACCATCTCCTGAAGAGCCGGAGTCTTTAGCTCAACACTGCAATCTTGCGGTGAATCATTTTCCCTGCATCTCTTTCACCAAAGAAGACATGCAGACGAAGAATTCGAGGCATGATCGACCTTTGTACTTCACTGGTCATATTAGCTCCAGCGTTGTCAACTGGATCCAAGTTGATCCGGGTTCCGCTGTTAGCATCATGCCATTCCAATTGATGCATCATCTCGGAATCCCGACTAGCAAATTAGCTTCCACTGGCACGACGATTTATGGATTCAACACCAGCGGGTCTAGGCCCTTGGGGAAGATCCGAATCAAGTGCCAGATTGGGGATTTAAGGTCGGAAGTCACTTGTTATATGATTGACGCGGAAACTTCCTATAACTTACTGTTGGGTCGACCTTGGATCCATGGTAACCTTATAGTCCCGTCAACTCTACATCAATGCCTTAAATATGTAGACACAAACAATGAAGTCAAGACGGTGGTCGTGGATAAGCAACCGTTTAAGGGATTGGAGAATTATTTTACCGATTCCCTTTTATACGGCGCTGAATCCGATACTGAACCATCGGCCTAAGGAACGGACAGCGGAGATGAAGCTGATACCGAACCAGGGTTTGATTATGACGGCGGTTTTGTTTTAAATGACATTGTACCCGTTGTAATCAATCTTGACGATGATGAATCATCAGAAAATAGTTGTAATTGGCAACTTGCCGAAGAACTATCAATAAACAATGATCTAGAGTACTCGATGTGTCTTGACGATGTCACTAACGAGCTTTATGATAACCCTGATTTGTATATGCCGCTTCAGTCATTTTGCATGATGAAAAAGCAGGTACATGACCCTTGCGGAACGACGCTTGTCATCCCCGCAGGGATAGGGGGTGGAAAGGAGGTCGTCTACGGCAAAGGAAGAAAGTCTCCGATACCCGACCACTTCATGGAAGAGGAAGACGACGACGATAAACCTGCCCCACATCTGTTCAGGTACGATGCGAAAGAACGTAATATGATGGAAAAGCAGGGATATGACTTCAAGATCGGAGAAGGTCTTTTCTTTGGTCGAGGTCCGCGAGTTCCACCTCGAATGGCCTATGTACCAAAAGGGAAGCCCGATGATTATTACCGTCACAAAAGAGGCTTAGGCTATGTCTCATCGGACGACGAGTGTGGCTGGCAAATCATTGACCAAATTGCTAACAAGACTAGGAAGGGATATTCTTCCGACTCCTCGGATTGGGATTCCGACGCTAGTCTTGGTGAAATGTTCAAGAAGCTAATGTCGAACATGGTCACGGCTGATCCAGCGACAATAGAAGAAGATGATGAGATGCTGACATAGGAAGACCCGTGGGTTCATCACTTAAACATGCAGTACGGTGATCGGTTCGAGCAGAGAGAACCTCCTACCGAAGACCAAGTAGTCCAGGTGAATATGGGAAGCGAGGAAAATCCGAAGCCGATATTCATTAGTGACAGCCTCTTACCCGAGGAGAAAGAAGAGTTAATCTCTCTTATCCGGGAGTACATCGATGTGTTCGCCTGGAATTATGAAGACATGCCAGGACTCGACCCAAACGTAGCAGTTCATCGTCTCAATATTAAGCCGGATGTCAAACCTGTCAAACAACAACAAAGACGGTTTCGTCCGCAAATGATGGAAGCGATTGAAGCTGAGGTTAAAAAGCTTGTCGACTCAGGATTCATTCGGGAGGAGCAACATCCAGAATGGCTTGCTAATATTGTCCCGGTCCTTAAGAAGAACGGGAAGATCAGGATATGCATCGACTTCAGGGACCTCAATGCTGCTTGCCCAAAAGATGACTTTCCTCTCCCCATCACGGATGTTATCATTGACAATACGTGTGGGTTCGAGAGGATGTCCTTTATGGATGGTTTCTCTGGTTATAACCAGATAAAGATGCATCCAGATGATGAGAAGCATACTGCATTTAGAACGCCTCTCGGCGTTTTCTGCTACACAGTCATGCCCTTCGGCTTGAAGAATGCAGGTGCCACATATCAGCGAGCTATGTCGAAGATCTTTCAGGAGCATCTCCGAAAGACTGTCGAATGCTACGTGGATGACCTGGTCGTGAAAAGTCGTGATAAGAACGATCACATTAAAGACTTGAAGACCATGTTCGACTTGATGCGGGCCCATCAGTTGAAGATGAACCCTACCAAGTCTTTCCTCGGAATGTCCAGTGGCAAATTCCTGGGATTCGTCGTCACCACCAAAGGTATTCACATTGATCCGGATAAAGTAAAGGCGATCAATGAATTACAACCTCCGAGAAACCTCAAAGAGCTCAGAGGACTACAAGGGCGATTGGCTTATATCCGTCGGTTTATCTCGAACCTTTTGGGGAAATGCCAACCGTTCTCCAGGCTCACAAAGAAGGGCGTGTCATTCGTATAGGACGACGCTTGTCAAAAGGCATTCGAGAGTATTAAAGAATATCTCTCGAAACCTCCCGTACTCGTTGCACCGAAATTGGGCAAACCGTTCTTGATTTATGTCAAGGTGATGAGCCACTCATTAAGTGCATTGCTTGCACAAGATGAAGATAACGGTCACGAGCAAGCAGTATATTATTTAAGCCGAACTATGGTGGGCGCGGAATCTCGATATCCCATGATTGAGAGAGAATGCCTCGCCTTAGTGTTCGCCATCCAGAAGATGCGGCATTACTTGGTTGGACAGACCATCTATGTCATCTCTAAAGTTAACCCAGTCCGGGTGTTCATGACTCAACCAGCTTCCATGAATTGGCGGTTAGCAAAATGGGCTTTACTCTTGTCCCAATACGATCTGCACTTCAAACAGCAGAAGTCAGTAAAAGGGCAGGCCATCTGCGATCTCCTGGCATCTAATCCAATTACGGACACCGCCGAGATATATGACGACCTACCTGATGAAACCCACGAAGTCAACGCAACTTCACACCAACAAGTGTGGCGTTTGTACTTCGATGGTGCTTCCCGATCGGCTCTTATCGCAAGTACTCCTGGATGTTCTAAGATCTCCTCCGGAGTTGGGGTTGTCTTAGTTTCCCCGGGAAAACATGTGATGCCCCGAGCCTACTCATTAACCGAGCCATGCTCGAATAATGTGGCGGAGTATAACGCACTGATCATAGGACTCAATTTTGCCAAAGAGCTGGGGGTTGAGTATCTCGAAGCTTTCGGTGATTCTCAACTGATAGTTAAACAAGTCCAAGGGGAATACGAAGTCCGAAGTCAGGATTTAATCCCATATCACAAGATGGCGGTGGAGCTAGCGGAGTCGTTTGAAGGGTTCTTCATCGAGCACGTTCCACGGTTACAGAACACGTACGCAGATGCGTTAGCAGCTTTAGCCGTATCACTGGCACAGCCGCCCGGGACAGAACAATTTGTCACAGTAAGAACTCACCAACTCCTGGTGCCACTCTTCGATGAAGAGGACAAAGAGGAGGAAGTTCAGGAGGTGCACACAACTCAGGTTGAGTTCGAACCCCGAGATTGGCGTTTCCCCATTATCGACTACGTCTTGCATGGAATCTTGCCAGAAGACGTGAAGGAGAGAGAGTCAATCAGACGAAGAGCACCAAGATTCTACTATAACACGGAGAATCGAACGCTGTACCGCAGGGGGTACGATGGGTTGCTAGCACGTTGCTTATCGACCAAAGAAGCTGAAGAAGTGCTTAGAGAGGCACATGAAGGAGAGTGTGGCGCACACCAACCTGGTCCCAAGCTTTATGACCGCATCAGAAGAATGGGATATTTTTGGCCTTTCATGATGAGCGATGCAATCGCATACGCCCGAAAGTGTCACGCGTGTCAAGTACACGCGAATTATATGCACCAACCTCCGGAGCATCTGCATCCTTCGGTTATGTTATGACCGTTCAAGACTTGGGGAATGGACATTGTTGGTCCTATAAATCCTCCTTCAGTCAAAGGTGACCGGTTCATCCTGGCAATTACCGATTACTTCTCCAAATGGGCCGAAGCAGTTCCACTCAGAGAAGTTAAAACGAGCAACGTCATTGCATTCATCAAGCACCATATCATCTACAGGCATGGTGTTCCAAGACGAATCATACATGACAACGATCCTCAATTTGTCAGCAACGCCTTCTTAAGGTTCTGCGAAAAGTTCAAAATTCAAGACATCTCGTCAACAGCTTATAATCCCACAGCAAACGGGTTAGCTGAAGCCTTCAACAAGACTATCATAAAGCTCTTGTCGAAACTTGTGAAGAGTAACAAGAGGGATTGGGATGACAAGCTCGGCGCGGCTCTATGGGCTTATCGTACTACGGTACGGACACCCACCGGCGCAACCCCATACTCATTGGTGTACGGATGTGAAGCCGTTCTCCCTTTGGAAATCCAAATTCCATCTCTGCGGATCGCTCTCGCAACCCAGATGATGACCGAAGAACAACATCAGAAGCGCCTCGAAGAACTCGAGATGCTCGATGAAAAGCGTCTGGAAGCTCAACAGCATATTGAGTTTTACCAAGCCAGAATTTCTCGAGCCTTCGACAAAAAAGTTCGACAAAGGAGTTTTAAGGAAGGGGATTTGGTCTTGACTGAAAGACGTCCTATGATCCTTAACTCCAAGAAGAAAGGCAAATTTGAACCCAAATGGGAAGGACCGTTCGTAGTAGAAACAGTTTACTCGAACGGCGCATATCGCTTAGTCACCAAAGACGGTGACCGGCTTATGATGCCAATAAATGGCAAGTTCCTGAAAAGATACTATCCCTAGTATCTTCAGAAAAAAATTGATGTACCGGGAAGTTCCCGGAAGAATACCGCATTAGGATATTCTTAGGGATAACCCGGTCGCTATAAGAGAGATGAACAAGAAATCCACATTTGAATTCCGAATGTTCTTGTTTGTCAGACTCTAACTCTCATGAGATGAGATCTAATCATTCGATGGATTAATCTTCCCTCACAAAACTTTCAGTGGTGTTTGATGACTCATAATCTTCACCACACAATCCCTACTTGGTCAAACCTTACTACAGTTAGGACCAAAACCAAAATCCCCTCTCGATTCCTTCAATGAACGAGAGGTCCACTTTCAAATCGAGTGATCAAACCTTCCTACAGTTAGGATCATCTCAAACTCTCGCTTGGTCAAACCTTCCTACAGTTAGGGCCAAAACCAAAATCCCCTCTCGATTCCTTCAATGAACGAGAGGTCCACTTT
>BQKN01000682.1:212649-299121 GCA_022839385.1 Asparagus kiusianus | reverse complement strand
GCCTCCTCTTGTGCCTATAAATAGACCCCTTGGGTCTCCATTCTCTTGGCCCCTGATTTGGATTGCTCTTGGCTTGGAATTGCTCTTGCCTTAGAGTTTTGGAGAGAGCGGCGAAGCCCTGCTGGAGTGAGGAGCGAGGTCTGAATCTTGGAGAGGCGAAACCCTGCCGGAGCGAGGAGTCTCCTTCTTCATACACCCCTTCTCTTTTCCCTTAGTGTTGCCCCTTAGCGGTGATACTAAGAAGAGCAAATATCTCGATTATCCGAGATAGGAGCTGTCGGTTTCCATATCCCATAGCGGATAGACGAAACTCTACCGGATTTTTCCGGAACGGATCTGATCGACCGGCGGTCCACGGATATCAACATCCCCGTCACAGGCCAAAGACCCACGCAAGCAAGCACCGATAAACGGGACTTGTGTTTATTTTCAAGAGAGTTGTAATCTTTGTTTCATTTTGTTTGTAACAGATTTCAAATCAATGAAAACAGCAACTTTCGACGAAAACATAGGCATCAAAAATTACCTATAGGTTACTGCACGCAGCTCGAGACGATGAGAAAACGACGAACGTTATTATCCGAGTCAGAAAGGATTATCCGAATCAAAGAGGATCATCCGATGTCGTAGAGAAGCTAACGAGTGCACAAAGCAAGTCAGCGAAGTGTACAAGTCAACAAACAATAAAGTATGTAATACGGCAAAACAAGACAAGTCCGGAGAAGCCCCTGGCAGTCGAGCCACCTCAAAGTGGCTCAACCAAGGCCAAGGCCGAGCCACCTCAAGGTGGCTCGCATCTAGAAGTTCCTGAAATGTGTTTTTGACAGTTTCATAGGATTTTTTCTTTCTACTGCCTCCCTAACTAGCTTGGGATCATCCCTGAACATGGTTAAGCGGTTATTAACTGAGGATAAGGTCAAATCATCAATTTCTATCTTAAAACGCTACATCCAGAGCCTATAAATACAAGCCTAGAGCCCTTACACACAGGAGATCAGAAATTTGAGCAAGGAGGTGAGGTGTTGTCGAATTGGAGGGCAGATCCACAAAATTCTGAGAGAGGCTAGCAGATCTTGGCGAACTCCAGCATAAAGAGGAAGCTTTCCGAGAGGTCTAAAGCCCGTTCTCACCATCCCTTGAGATCAGAATTCATTTTGATCTTAAGATGAGTACAATCTCACTTTGTTGAGATTATTTACTTTAGTTCTTGTTTTCTTTGTGAAACGAGATCAACCAGATCTGATACTCGGCGGTCTACGGATCAAAGAGTCCCTGACACAGGCAAAAATCCTACGTAAGCAGTGATCGATAAACGATCTCTGCATGTGTTTCTAGGAGATCATATCTGTTTATTTTATTTGTGTAGAAAAATCTTATAAAAAGGCTCCTTCTTTTGAATCTATTGTAATCGATAAACGTTGTAATGGATTCCATGAATAAAAAAACTTTCGACACAAACATGCTAGTGACCACAGTTAGAGCCAACAATCTCACTGCCAAGACTGTCGTGTCGCAATCAAAGATCAAGATCCTGATTGATTCAGTGGTCGAGTACGAGTTCGACGAAGCCAAGTTCGAGGAATATTTCTCCTCGTCTTCATCAAAATCCTCCTCTACCTGCAAATGCAGAAAGATATTGTCTTTGAAGGAGGCATATTCACTAATAAAGGCTACAAGTGACTCCTCTCCAATCAAGGAGTTATCCAATTAAAGTACGTCAACTCTGACGAAGAGGGATCATCAGAGGCGATGCCAACGCCATCAAATCACTAAGGCATTGGAACAAGTCAACGGGATTCGATATTACGCAAACTTGGAGTTCAGAAGGTGTCAAGCAACCAAATCACTTCAACAGCTTGTTGCAGACAAATCCTCTAAGCCATCGACAGAAGAATGGATCCTTGTCAAAAGGAATTGTTCAACCTGGAAGGACCATATCCAAAGGCATCGTGCACGTGCCGCACATGCTCGCACCCTTTTGCAAAAGGCATAAGGCATGAAGAAGGAAAAGGTGACCAAAAAACCACCAAAATCACACGAAGTCTGGAGGTCAAAGTCCAAAATGGCATAAAAAATAACTCCCCGACAGTGGCTGAAAAGATCAGAATCCCGAGTCACTTCAGGGTGACTCGGCCAAGCGCGCACCTCAAGGTGTCCCGTGCCTAATTCGCCTCCCGTAGCCTTTTTTTTCCACTTCTGTCAAGGCTCGTTCCTGTTCCAGTTGATCCTGTACCTTCGAAGAAGTCTCTCGGCAGCATTGACCTGTCAAAATTCAAGGTTACGACGGCGGACCGTCTTGGTCCTTCACACGAAGATCGAGGCAAAGCTCCGGTGAACAAAACCTAAGTAGTTCCTCAGGTTAGGGATCATACAAACACTCTCGTCAAGCCAAAGGCCACTCAAAGGTGTCCCACCGCCTCCAAACAAACAAAGGCATCTTATTGTATGTGTTTGTGCGTCGTGCACAAGAGGACTCCTGGCATCGATCGCCTAGGGGGTCGTATTGAAACCCAGGATCTCGTTAAGGCTCCACGCTCGTAAGGGGGTGGTACTAAATGTGCGACTCCTGATGTAACCTTGGATCATTCAATGGTGACAACAAATCGTCCCGAGAATATCAACAAGGTTCTTCATCCCTATAAGAAGACGTGTCCATCAAAAGACAACGTTATACTTAGGGCATCACACCAACAACCGATGGATTACTCCAATGAGCTACACCATCAGGCTGGCGGTGTGAATAAATCCCAAAAGGAGGGTGTCCGAGAAACCAACTCTCACTGTCCATGTGAAAGATCTATCAATGTAGTATTATCAAAATATAGCTGCCGAAAGACCATTTCACAAATTGTCTCGATATTCAAAAAACTTTCTACCGAAGCATCAAAGCTCAAGCCAAGACGTTTCCACGAGAGAAAATCCACCATCCATGATGGTGAATTCCCTGAAGTCACCATCAACATGATTGACAAAGGAAAGTCTGCGATTGCTTCAAATGGTTCTAATCCCAACTTTTCTTCTAGAAGAAAAGTTAATTCAGGGATAGCCTAACGAATGTCTCGGCTCCAGCTAGAAGCCATCGGACATAGGGATTACCCGAGGATGCACGAAGGACTATCTTTTGAAGATGAACCGTGAGATACTTGCTCTGCAATCGCCTCTAACAATACAATATCCAACATGGGAGAAGCAAGGGAGTCGTTCATAATCACTCCCGACCTAGTGGCTCAAATGCTTCAAGAGGCTTTAGCTCGATAGCGAGAGGAACTCAGAGCTGAAGTGAAGATGGAAATGAATTAGAAGGCAACATGATCAACAACTCCAGACTGTGTCAAATCAACGAACTGAATCCAACCCACACTTAGAACGTCACAGATAATAGTGACCTAGAAAAGGACGAAGTCATCAAGACTAATACACCCCTCGTTAACACTGGGGGCGGTTCAATCGCACCCGTCAATAACACTGGGGATGACCCAATTACTTCTTCTTAACATCGCTCGAAGAAAAATGAAGGCGACAACAAGATGATGCAAGAGCTGGAAGATAAGGTCAACGCCTTGCTATCGGCTCAAGAAGTGAAGAGGATACACATTCCGTGCATATCCAAGAGAGTGGGATTCAATCCCGTACCCGATGAAGCTCAATCTAATTAACTTCACATTGTTTGACGGGAGAGGCTCGCCCACTCAGCACTTAATCTACTTCAAGTCCTACCTGGGAGTGATCTCCGGGAATGAACCCTTGATGGTTCGATCATTCATGGGCACCCTTTGTAGGGCGGCCTTTGATTGGTATCAACGTCTCAAGCTAGGGAGCATCAACTACTGGGACGACATGAAAAGCTCGTTCCTTAACAACTTCTTCGACGATTACACTGAAGTGTCGATCGGAGCTCTTCTGGATGAGAAGCAGAAGAACGGTGAGTCAGTTGACAGTTTTGTCAAATGCTTCCATAACAAGGCAATGAATTGCAAGGATCCTGTCACAAAGGAGTTCATCTTGCAGACATGCCATAATAATTTCTCCATCGATGTCCTGAAAGCCCTGGGGATCGTACCATCCAAAACTTAAAAAGAGTTAAAACTACACGGTGAATAGGCCGAATGCTTTCTCAAAAGGAAGAAAGTAGAGAGAGGCCAACCGGTGGCTAAGGCACATGCAACTGCTGTTAGCATTCATCAATAACAACCTTAGAGGAAACAATGGACTCTTAATCCGAAGTTCCATGAGGAATATTCTTTTGAAGATGATGAAGTTTTTGCCATCTTCAAGTACCTCCTCACCAATAACAAAATCAAGCTGCTACCTATTCAAAATCAGGAGGAAGCAGACAAGGCCTCGGAAAAAAAGTACTGTGCATATTACAGGAGGGTTCATCACCCTACCAGGCTTGTATTACTCTGAAAAATAGCATTCAAGCCTTGGTTGACGACGGTATCATCACGACAAAATAAGCCAAATGGGAGCGGTATCCTCCGACTAGTATATGAGGCTAAACTGCTCCCCACACTCCGATGAGTATACGACTATAAACTACATCTCCTTGAACGTCCGACGAATATATGAGGTTAAACTGATTCCTGAAACTCTAAAGAGTATACGAGTATAAACTGATTCTCCACACTCCAACACCTTAAGAGCTTAAATTGTATAGACCTCAGTTAACGTATGAGTATAAACTGTGTTCACGTCGGTCAATGCGTTGTAATGAAAGTCAACGCGTGACAATGAAAGTCAATGCTAGTCAACATGTGATAATGAAGGTCAGCGCCGGGCAACGCGTTGCAATGAAGGTCAATATCGATCAACACATCGATATTTTCGTCAAAATAAGGCTTAATGCCAATATAATGAGGGTCGACGCCGATCAACACATCAATAATTCCGTCAAAATAAGGCTCAAGAAAAATTCTAGGTCAAAGGATAATCCCGGAGAGTTCAATCGTGATTTAGATACCAACTCCCGACGAAGATAACCAGTTCAACATTGATTCAATGACACGAGCTAATTCAAAAATCCACACATCAGTTTCAGTTCAAGATTTCGACAATGGTTAGACGATAAACGCAATACCAAAAGAATTTTAGCTATTCATAAAAATACTGAATAGACTAAAACCTGAATAAGTAAATTAATTGAAGGTTGGGTGTATCATATCCAAAGTATTCCAGCCTCCTCTATAAAATAATAAGGCTGAAACACTTTTGAGGGGGTATCTGCACACGGCCGAGTTAATGAGAAGATGACAAATATCATTATCCAAGTCCGAAAGGGTTATCCGAGTCAAAGAGGATCATCCGATGCTATAAAGAAGCTAACGAGCGTACAAAGCAAGTCAACAAAGCGTACGAGTCAACAAAATGACAAAGTACGCAATACAATGAAACAAGACAAGTCCGGAGAAGCCCCCGGCAGCCGAGCCATCTCAAAGTGGCTCGGTCAAGGCCAGGTGGCTCGGTCAAGGCCGAGCCATCTCAAGGTGGCTCGCATGGCCGAGCCACATCAAGGTGGCTCGCACGGTGTCGAGACACCTCGAGGTGGCTCACGCCCAGAAGTTCCCGAAACACGTTTTTGATAGTTTTCTTAGGATTTGATCTTTCTACTGCCTCCCAAACTACCTTAGAATCATCCTTAAATATAGTTAAGCGGTTATTAACTAAGAATAAGGTTAAATCATCAATTCTTATCTTAAAACGCTGTATCCGGAGCCTATAAATATAAGCCTAGGGCCCTTACACACAGGGGATCATAATTTTGAGCAAGGAGGCGAGGTGCTTTCGAATTGAAGGGCAGACCCATGAAATTTTGAGAGAGGCTAACAGATCTTGGCAAACTCTAGCATAAAGAGGGAACTTTTCAAGAGATCTGAAGCTCGTTCCCACCATCCCTTGAGATCAGAATTCATTTTCATCTTAAGAAGAGTATAATCTCAGTTTGTTGAGATTATTTACTTCAGTTTTTTCTTTATAAAACAAGATCAACCAAATCTGATAATCGACGGTCCACAGATCAAAGAGTCCCTGACACAGGTAAAGATCCCATGTAAGCAACGATTGATAAACGATCTCTGGGTATCTTTCTAGGAGATCATATATGTTTGTTTTATTTGTGTAGAAAAGTCTTATAAAAAGGCTCCTTCTTTTGAATCTATCGTAATCGATAACCATTGTAATGGATTTCGTGAATAAAATGATTTCCAACATAAACAATAGAATAATCTTTGACTAGGGTATACATTAAAGCAAAACCAAATAGCTTTAAAAATTCACCAGAGGATGCCATATAAGCTTATCGCTTCAAAGATTTTTTAGCACATGTCATGTCTGTAGGACTGGCAGAATAGTTGATGGAGCCTGGGGAACATTTTGGATGGTCGGCGATCGACCGCGAGATCATGACGGTCGACCGCGTTCAAGCACGGGGCCTCACTGTGCCTCTGGATCTTTGACGGTCGACCGTAGCGATCGACCGCGTTTTCTTCTGGAGTTTGGACCTGTTTCTAGAGTTTGGACCGTGATGCCTGCCCGGTCGACCGCCACGATCGACCGCCGAAGCGGTTTGGGCTGAATCTGGGTTCCAGACCTGTTTCGTTTTGGATTGTTATAAATACCTAATGGGTGTTTCTAAGGTTTGGTGTGCAAGGGTTTTGAGCTGAAATAGAGGGGTTTTGTTGGGCTTCTATTGTAGGAGCATTTGGAGAGATCAAGTGTGATTTGAGCAGGGTTTTTTGTGAGATTTATAAGCCTAATTGTATCTCCTTGATTTCTTATAGTAAAAACTCCCCCTTCCTTACCCCGTGGACGTAGGCATCTCACCGAATCATGTTAAAACTGGTGTTGATTATTTGTGCTAATTGAGTTAGTGTGTTTGGCTTTCTCTCTCGACGATTTGATATGGGATCTCAGCATCGGGGGTTTCCCCAATAAGTGGGTATCAGAGCTTCAGGCAACGCTTAGGCTTTTTTGGAGGAGTAGATCAGTTGGGAAGTTCATCTAGAGCTTCGGTTGGTGTTAAAAGTGGGATCTTTGTGGTAAAGTTTCTATCTTGTTAAGTTGGATCTATTTCTTATTTGTTCCACAATTATTATTGGGTGCTTTAAGATATATGGCCGAGAAAGATAATGGTGGGGAGGGTTCTTCTAGTGTGAAGACCTTCTAAAGTTTGAGTATTCATTCTATGAAGATAGATATGGAGAAGTTCGGTGGCACAAATAATTTTGGACTTTGGAGATGCGAAGTCTTAGATGCGCTAAATGCGCAAAATTTGGAAGATATATTAGAGTTGGACGGAAAACCGGACGACATTGATGAGAAGGTTTGGAAGAAAATGAATAGAACGGTATGTGGTGTGATTAGGTCTTGTCTTACTCAAGATCTAAAATATGATGTGATGAATGAGACTTTAGCTAAGAAGATTTGGGAAGTCCTAGAGGGCAAGTATTTGATGAAGAGCGTCGAAAATCTCTTGCATTTGAAGATGAGGCTTTATCGCTTCCAATTAAAGAAGGGGACATCCATTAGTGATCACATGAACCACTACACAAAGCTTCTTATGGATTTGGTAAATGTAGATGTCATGGTTGAAGATAAGGACAAGGCGTTGCTATTGTTGAGTTCCTTACCAGACGAGGAATATGAAACCTTCGTCCTTCTCTTATTAATAGGATGTCATCTCTTTCGTATAGTGAGGTCACCACGGCACTTGTGAATTATCAACTTCGTAAGAAGGATAAGGAGACTTCCATTGAGCTGGTAGCGGGGGCATTAGTCGCAATAACTAAGAGTCCAAACCATGATAGAAGGTTGCAGTCTAGAAGGGCACATCCTGTAGTTGGTAGGAATCAGTGTGCCTTTTGTAGAGAGGATGGATATTAGAAAGCCGAATGCCCAAAATTGCAAGCTGGGAAGAATAAGGGAAAAACTATTCAAGCTTCAGAGTTGAATGTTGCCAAGGCTAGTGGTGACATTTTAGATTCGGATTCTTCAGGCTGTTCGTGCCCAGCTCTTCCGTTAGTTGGTGTTGCTGACTCCACCGAGTGGACGTTGGATTCAGGTGCTACTTACCACATATACCCTAGGAGGGATTAGTTCTTCAGCTTTTAGGAGTTGGAAAGAGGGGATGTTGTGATCATGGGTAATGATCACAAATACCCTATTGGTGGTATCGGTACCGTTTGGATTCGGATGAGTGACGGGATGATTCGGGAGTTGGTTGAAGTGAGATTCGTTCCTCAATTGAAGAAGAGCATCATTTTACTTGGGGCATTGGAGGAAGCAGGTTATAGGGTAATCTTGGTGGATGCATGCTTGAAGGTCACATTGGGGTCCATGATTGTGATGAAGGGCGTCAGAAGGAGTAACTTGTATTATTTATTTAGGAGCATGGTGATTGATAGAGAGCTGACGACTTCTTTGGCTAGACTGTGGCATTGTTTGTTGCTGGGATATATAATTGGTTATGCCGTGTATAGATTGTTGAGGAGTGCTATGACCTATAGATTGAAGTCCTTTGAGCACATTGGGATGAGCGAGAAGACCAAGATGGAGTTTGGCACTTCTATCAATCGATCGAGGGGTCTTATTGGAAATGTTCAGTCAGATATTGGGGAGCCTTCCAAGGAGTCATCATTGGGAGATAATCGGTATTATATTTTCTATATTAAGGATTGTACTAGGTAGTTATGGGTTGTAACCAAGTTCCGTTAGTATGAAACCCTAGTAGTCCGCAATAGTTAGAGGAGGTGTATTGGCAAAAAGGTTACCCATCGTACTAGTTCTAGTAGGAGTTCTTTCTTACATTCGTGCTGAGCTCATGGCATTTGGAGACACTTCGTAGAAGAGGAGACATTGGGTCGACGAGATGAGATGGCGGATTCGATGAGCTGTTCCTTTCTGGAGGAGGATCGGTATTGGTTGTCGAGCATTGGATTTGGTATTCGGGTTCGGCATGTTTGGGTCATCTTATACATAGGTTGTTAACTGCTGTGTGTAGTGATTTTGGATCTGGTGGAGCTGCTTTAGATTTTAGTTGGCGTCGGATATTCGGTTACCTAGTATTTAGTCACATCGTGGATGTGAGATTGGATTTGATTGCGCATTTGAGATTCAGAGGCTCATTTTTCTATCAGTTGGGAGCTTCTAGTTCTGTTCTGAGCAGGTATGTCACTTTGGACTCTTGGCAGGTGAAGAGTGTTGATCAGATCAGTAGGATATCACAGCGGGTGAAGGGTGATGCTAGTCCATATTGGGTGGAGATTACTCCACATACTCCAGGTCATTCTGCATTATTTGGGATTCCAACTGGTGTGACACAGTTTGGGGATCAGATTGTTTAGGATACAGATGATGAGTTGTTAGATTCGAGTGCAGCTGGTGGATGTAGCTTGGATATGACCATTGGGTCACCTCAGGTGGAGGTGTTTGGATCGTGTCAGTTTGGGGTCATTGGTGATACTATCAGCTGCATATTGGATGTTGATGTTGGTGAAGAGTTGAGAATTCTTCTTTTGGATTGAGGGTCTTTGGAGGCCATTGGGTGAACTACGTGAAGACTTGATTCCTTGGACTAGAGGATACGTAGGCAGTTTTTATGATGCAGCCGATTTGGTGAGTAGACATTGTTTGTTTTAGGTGAGTGTTCACACTACCATTTAGGTCTCGACTTGTTGTGGATGGAGTCCGTTGTCATGAGTCTGTTACCATGGCGTACTAGACGCAACAAGTGAGGCATTTTGATATGGTCAGTGTCGGTTCAGTTTTGGGAGAACGTTCGCCGAGGTGGAGATTTGTAGGACTGGAAGAACAGTTGATGGAGCCTGGGGAACATTTTGGATGGTCAGCGGTCGACCGCGAGATTGTGGCGGTCGACCGCCTTTGTGCATGGGGCCTCACTGTGCCTCTAGATCTTTGGCGATCGACCGTGGCGGTCGACCATGTTTTCTTCTGAAGTTTGGGCTTGTTTCTAGAGTTGGTGTGGTCGACTGTGGTGGTCGACTGCGACCGCCGAAGCGGTTTGGGCTGAATCCGGGTTCCAGACCCGTTTCGTTTTGGATTGTTATAAATACCTAAGGGGTGTTTCTAGGGTTTAGTGTGCAAGGGTTTTGAGCTGAAATAGAGGGCTTTTGTTGGGCTTCTATTGTATGAGCATTTGGAGAGATCAAGTGTGATTTGAATAGGGTTTTTTGTGAGATTTGTAACCCTAGTTATATCCCCTTGATTTCTAATAGTAAAAACTCCCCTTCTTTGCCCTGTGGACGTAGGCATCTCGTCGAACCACGTTAAAACTGGTGTTGATTATTTGTGCTAATTGAATTGGTGTGTTTGGCTTTCTCTCTCGACGATTTGGTATTGAATCTCAGCATCAGGGGTTTCCCCAACAATGTCATCAAAACCATCCATGGTATCGCTATAATATCTCAACCTTTAATTTAAATATCTCTATATATAATAAAATCCAATTTTTCATCAATCGATGTATTTTTTTTGTACATAATTCTAATTATCACAAATAAACTCAAACAATTCCCATTCGAGAAAATCTTTGAGGCACTTCTTCGCTAAAAAAATAATATTTTTTTGGTTTTTATCCTCCTCAAAAATATTCTTCTTAAAAAAATTCACCGATTTTTATTCTACAACCTATGAGATGTTTTTTCTAAAAGAAAAAAGTTTTCAAGTATTTATCATATAACACCCAAGAATATTAATCATCATCATTGAAAATTCGAAGACTAGAGAGCACCTGCCACCTAACTATCTGCAAGTTTAATTTCAGTACAATACTCTATACACCTTTTAATATGTTGAATATTTTTATATCGAAAAGTTAGTTTTATTCATAAATTTATGCATATTTTATTTGAAATTTCTAGACTTAATTTATTAAACATATTGGAATAAAAGATACCCAATTAACCTTTTAATTTATAAGTTATTTTTTATTCAGAACATTTGAAAACAAATTATATTATTTTTTTTTGAAATTTGGATTTATTTAATCAAAATGTCTAAAATTCTAAACTTTTTAAAAATCTAACTTTAATTAAATTATAAAATTTATGCCATGTTCCCATTTTAAAAATTATTTTGAATTTAATACTAATTTTGAAATAAATTAACTCCTAAAATTTTTAAATACGATAATTATGAGATTAATTAATACTAAAATTAATTCAAATTTCTAGTTTTATTATTTTAAATATTGTTAATATTTATTTTTATTTAAAATTTTTTTTAGTTTCAAACTTTTTGATATTAATTTAATTTTTTATTTTAGATTTTTCTAAAAATTTATTCTAATACCAAATCTAATACTAATGTTGAGATTAATTAATACCAAAATTTCAAAAAACCTCAAATTACCATATTTACAGTACCAAATTCAAGTTACCAAAAATTTAACGATAGATTCATATTTTAAGGAAATTAATGGAAAAATATAACTCTAATAAAATTAAATTAAGTTGTGTTTCTATTTTAATTGTTCCAAATTTAATACCAATTTTGAAATAAACTAATTCTAAAAATTTTCAAAAGTAGTAATTATTTGATTAAAGAATACCAAAATAAATTTAAATTTTTTATTTTTAACTATTTTTGAAATTTTATTTTTATTCAACATGTTTTTGATTTAAAAATCTAAACTTAATTTGATTTTTTAATTTTTTATTTTTATATATTTCTATATGTTTTTTATTTGAAATTGTTATTTTTGGTTTTTTATATCAATTTGAATTTGGATTTTTTTATTTTTATATATTTATGATAAAAAAGTTGTACCAAATTTAATGATAATTTTGAGATTAATTAATACCAAAGTTTCAAAAAAAATTAATTTACCAAATTCAAGTTACCAAATTTATGTATAATGGATTCACATTTGAAGGAAACTATTGGAGAAAAATAACTTTAAATATATTACCAAATTTAGATCACGTTCCCAATTTCCAAAATTATTTTGAATTTAGTAACAATTTTTAAATAAATCAATTCTTAAATTTTTTTGAAATAGTAATTATGAGATTAATAATACCAAATTTAATTTTAAATTTCTTTCTTATTTTTAAATATTTCTAAAAATTTATTTTCATTTTAACTTTTTAGTTTTAGAATTCTTAACATTAATTTGATTTTCTTTTTTCTTTCTAGATATTTTTGAAATTTCATTTTATTTGAAACTTTTAATTTTTAGAATTTTTTAAATTAATTTGAAATATCAATTTTTAATTTTTATATATTTATGAAAATTTATTTTTTTTACCAAACTAATGTGTAATAGATTCATATATTAGGGAAATTAATTGAAAAAATATAAATTTAATTTTATTACCAAATTTATATCATGTTTCTATTTTTCAAAATTATTCTGAATTTAATGCCAAATTTGAAATTCTAAAATTTTTAAAAAGTAGTAATTATGAGATTAGTGAATATTGAAATTAATTTTAATTTACAGTTTTTTAATTTTACTATTTCTAAAAAATTATTTTTATTCAAAAAATTTAAATTTTAGAATTTCCGAAATTAATTTGAATTTTTCAAATTTTTATTTTTAGATATTTGTGAAAACTTATTTTTATTCAAAATTATTTAATTTTGAAATTTTTGATTTAGATTATCCTTGATAATAATATACTGTGAAAATTTTGGTAATTTTAGATCTTTGAATTTTCTAAATGTAGAAACTTTATGAAATTGATAATAATATTCTTCTGTGTGATAAAAAAATAAATGATATTTTGAAAATTTCGTAGTATCCTATGGTTTGAAGTAATTTTTTAAACGCCAATAATATTAATCATGAATAAATAATCATGAACTATTTAATTTTCAGATCTTGATTATAAGTGGCAAATATTTCTTCTGATTTATGATTGTAGCTAATTTTTATTTTTTATTATGTTTAATATTGCAGGGCATGATTTGAAAACAGTTGGATTAAATATCAAAGATAAGTTTAATAATTGACCTCGGATGTTTGTATATTTCCTGTTAAATTGATTTGTGGAAAGTATTTTTAATTATTACGTTTTCATAATATATATAAACTATGATAATTTATGTTTATTTGTCTAATTATAACTTGCAATAATTCAAAATTTTTATAATATTACATATTTTCTAAATTATTATATTTGTATTCATTTTCTTTTCATAGTGAAAGGATTGACAAGTCTTTCATCTACGTATGCTACAAAGTTTTATACAAAGCTAAGTGGTAATAAGGATGTCGTTCAAATTCAAAGGTATTTTTATAAAATATTTTTGAATAATTCTGTTTTCAAAATATATTCAAAATGATTAGAATTACAAATATGATCGCGTAATTATTTTTCTTTACCTTTTTCTCAGTTCTATTGATCCGCCAACTCAATACAAAAATTTTAAGGCTGGAACAAGATCACTAAATACAGAAGTAAGGTTCGACATCAACGATGGTACAATTGATGACATTTTTGAGGTAAATGAGTCGAACGACAACCATGTAAGTACACAAGAATTTGCCCCCACTCTTGCGGGAGGTTGTTGATGATTTGTTACCTACTGGTAATGGTGGTGGTGATAACGGGGATGGTTCCTATGTTGGCGGAAAATCTTGACCAAAGATCTTGTCCGCGAACTGTCATACTAGGACAGCCATCTTGGATCAGGCGATTCGACATCTTTGGACTCCGAGTAATCTCACTCCGAGAATTAATTTGAAATAAAATGAAAATTGATTGGTTATAATTTTAACCCGTTGGTGCGATACAAATTTTTTAAAGGGGTTTCACGAGCAAAAGTCTCTCCAAGGTCTGAGGGGCATGAGCGAGCGGTACCACGTACATGGGACCGTGTGTCCCTTATCTCTCACTAACCCTCGAGTCTATGGAAACCACGCATGTGATTTAGAACTTCCTGAGGTGGGCGCAGGTTCTAATATTGTTGTTGGAACTTTTGGAAGTTAGCCACGAGGGAAAGATCAGAGGATCCTTGTGGTGATGTTCGGACTTAGGATGAGCTAATTAAACGACAATACTTGCTGGCATATTGCACTTTGTTTGTTAGCATAAAGCTTGAAGATCAACAGGCGATAGCTGAGATTCGTTGGACACGTACGTGTTGCTGCAACACTTAACCTCGAGGAAACCAAATCATTAGAGTTTGTGGTCTAGCTACTTATTGTGAGCCAGGGTAAAATTCATTAAACCGGCCTTACAAACATTCACCCTACGCTATGTCATTACATGCATCAGACAGATTAATGAGTAACTTGTTTTAGGGTTTGCTTAATTATGTTAGAATTTTAAGTTTTGGGATTACGGTCAAACTCAGCAAATTCTCAAATATCCGAATAGTGTGAAGGAAAAGTTGAATGTCAGGCCAACTTCATTTAAATAACTTAAAATCACCCAGCCAGTAGAGTAGTTCTGACGCAGAATTTGTGAAACTGATACTAAATTTCATCGAGTACTATCCTCATTAATTCTATTAAACAAACATATAATTTTGATTGGATATTTTATGGGGAGATTTCCCTCTAATAGGGAACGTTCAATGAGCGAACTATATCATCACAAAAGCTCTATGTTAACTGTTATACCCTGGAAACTACCAAGACCAACAAGAGCGACCACATGATAATTAACTGATCAACACATCCGCAAGCATAATCAAGAAGGTGAGCCAGCCGACTCGCCTCATGATTCAGATTCGAGACGAAAGGCGCTTCCAACCTTGACCTCGTTGGATGTCCGACTCCAAGACGAAAGACATTCTCCACTCAGACCAAACACAAGGCATCTCGAACAGTGGAATGACCTAACAAGCGTCATCAAAAGTCAAAATTGCACAGTCTGTAACCGCACTTCGTGGCCCAGTTGCCATCAACCAATTAATGTGACATCAATTATTATGAACTTTCAAGCCAGAGCCTTCAAAGCTCCATGGGCACGCCATTACTCCAGCAATTTCATTACTGTGCAAAGGCGACTCTGCCAATCAGCTGTCGGCACGTGTAAAGGAGGGTCTGAACTAATACTGCACACATTCAGCTAAAATTACCTACGTGCTCCCATAAACCCTCTATAAATAATAGTGATGTTAGGACTCATGTTTATGAGCCTACTTACTAATCTAGTTTTGATTATTAACAAACAATTTATTATTTTGTTTCTAGTATTTGTGTTTCCTCCAATATGTATCAAGTGGGTTGGATTTGCGCCTTAACGATGATATTTTGGAAGATTGGTGATATTTGGAACGAAGCCGTCGCAATCAAGTTAAAGACCACGATCGTGCTTTATCAAGATTGAGCTTCATGCATATCAAGTTTGGGTATAGAATTTAGTTTTATATTGTGTGTGTTTATGCTTTTTAAGCTCAAGTCATACACGAACACACCTTTCTTGATTTATCGCATCACTTGGGATTATGAATGTGTTTTTGGATTATAGACTAAACAATACTATTTTACATCATATACAAAATCTATTAATCCATTCAAAAGAATTTCCAAACTTGATTGAAATCATTTTACCAAAATCAAGTATTTAACGAACTCGTATTTTGAACATTTTGCAAAACAGTAAGTTTCACAAATAGGAAATGGTTTTTCAAAATTTTCTTCTCTAACATGTTTATTTTCATGTATATAAATATTTTCCCAAGTTTTACTAATTTTTGGAATTGATTTAATATTTTTAATTATTTTTAGAAAACTAGGTTTTTAGCACAAATATATGTTGCGCACATTATCAGTCGACCGAGGCATGTCAACCTGTCGACTGACTAGTGGGATTTTCCAGCACCTAAAGTTTTCAGACTTTTCAGTCGACTGATCAAGAAAATCAATCGATCGAACACAGTGTATTAGTCGATCGATTTTTATCATCAGTTGACCGATCAGTATTCTGTTACAGTAACGGCTAACTCATCTGTCGACCGATTTTCTTCACCAATCGACCGATCAGTACTATTTTCTGTAACGACTAGTTTTTGTTGAGCTTTTTTTGAGGGTATAAATATCCCTCAAGCCTTAGTTTTTAAATAGAGTTTTTATAAGACTTTAAAGAGGGTTTACACTAGTTTATTTCTATGTTTTGGTGTATTTATTTATGTGAAGAAAGTTTCACAAAGAGAAGGGTTTCAGGTTCGCATTTGAGGAGTTCAACCTCAAATTTATTCTTCTACATCTCTTTATTTAGAGAAGTTCTTCTAAGCTCATTCTCTAGCTATTTTTATATTTTGATTATCATATATAAGCTAGATTAAATTGAGTTTAATTTTATTTACTCATTGTTTACACACAACCACTTGAACTTAAGTATTTCACATATAGTACACTTGGGTTGTGAGAGTGTATCTTTGAGTGAGCTTAAATTTCGTTCTCGTCATTGTTAGAGAACAAATCTTTATTTGCACTAATTGTGGAAATATGTTGTAATACACAAGGATACTTAGAGGAGTAGTTGGGAGAGACCGGTGTCAATTCCAAAAGAAGTGGTTTGGTTGTAAAAGCCTAGGGAGAGGTAGTAATTCCAAGCACTTGAGGAAGGTGACATGGGTAGGCCAACACGTAGAGGAGTGTCTTGTGGGATTGACAACATGTATTATAAAAAGTTTTTGGTAAGCTTTAAAAAGTGATTGTGTAGTTATTTTGATTGATAGTGGAGATCTCCTCGAGGTAAGGAGCGGAGACGTAGGTCGTGGGTTGATAGAACTCCGTGATCAATTATTGTTTGTTTGCGATTGTGTTTCTTTGGCACACTATTACCTTTTCATCTTGTGTTTATTCATATATCGCCCATTATCTCATTGTTTATATCGTCTATTATATAATTCCTTATCCTTGTATATCTCATTGAATATTATATTTGCTAGGATATTGAATTAGAAGTTTTATTTTGGCATCACAATTGGATTAGATTAGCAATTATCCTATTTACCCTCCTCTACGGTACTTTCAAGTGATTCTCACCAAATCAAGGTATGCAATTTTACTTATAAAAAGTCAACAAGACTATACTCTATTTTTCTTTTCAGATTAACTAGAAACAGTCATTGACTTATGTGTCGAAGGGCACGTCGGAGGAAACAACCTCTGATACCTCTAACCTCAGTTATGTATTCGCAATGAACAATGCAAAGATCCAAAACAGGAGAATCAACCATTAAAGGGGATTAAGGGACCCAAAAAATGGAGTTTAATCCTCTTAAATCATGCATTAACTTCGTGACATAAACAGTTTTGCGCTCACCATGAGGCATCTTCTTCTCCTTTTTGAGAAATGATTGATCTCTGATTTTTCAGTCTCAGAGCCAGAAGCTGGTGCTCAACACTACGACGGCAAAAGTGTTTTGCCAAAAGGCAAACAGGGAACAAAGTTAAGGAAGCATTAGGATTGTCATAAAATGTAAAGCATTTCGGAGAATGCCTCCACAAAATGTAGTTAAGCTATAAAAACCTTTTTGTATGTAAAAAATACTTTGCATGGTGCAGTAAACCCTTGCCGTTTGATCTTCATCGACTAGCCAAGGAAGATCAAGCTATTGGTATTTTTTCAGAGTAAAACCAAGACACAAACTAAGGCCATGGTATCATTCTCTTGAGTAAAACCAAGGCACAAAGCCCTTGCCATTCGATCTTCATCAACTCAGCAATGAAGACCAAGACATTGGTATCTTTTCAGAGTAAATTCAAGACAGAAACTAAAGCCATGGTATTGATTTTATGAGTAAAACTAAGGCATGAAGCCCTTGTTATTCGATCTTCATCGACTCGGCAACGAAGATCAAGCCCTTGATATCTTTTTAGAGTAAAACCATGGCACAAACTAAGCCTTTGGAATCATTCTCACGCATAAAACCAAGGCATGAAGCCCTTGTCATTTGATTTTTATCGACTCGGTAATGAGGACCGAGCCTTTGGTATCCTTCCAATGTAAAATCAAGATATGAACTAAGCCATTGGTTTCATTCTTACAAATAAAACTAAAACACAAAGCCATTGTCATTCGATCTTCATCGACTCAACAATGAAGACCAACCCCTTGGTATCTTTTCAGAGTAAAACCAAGGTACAAACTAAGGCCTTGATATCTTTCACAAATAAAACTATGACATGAAGCTCTTGCTACTCGATCTTCATTGACTCGGCAATGAAGACCAAAGACCTTGGTGTATTTTCAGAATAAAACTAAGGCACAAATAGGAGAAGTGGCTGTTAGGCCCTAGCCAAAACCTCCAACAACCCTTAGATCCAAAAAACTAAGGAACTACACTTTCTTCACTAATATACTCATAAGACAAAAAGGACTCATGACTTGGTCCTCATCCACTCGTTCAAAATATTCCGAGAACCAAAAGCAAAAATGAGTAATTGCCCATAAACTAAGTGCAAAAAAGTACATCACGAAAATGAAGCCTTTTCATTCAATTCTCCAAAAAAATTGAAAAAGAAGAAAAAAATGTGTTACAGACTTCTTGCAAAAGACTCGTTACAAAATTACATCCTCCTCAAGGAGCAGTATCCAGAGCAAGAGCCAAAAGTGCATCTAAGTTGGGCGCATTTGACGGAGGGGAGGCAGCTTCTTAGATGAAGAGGATAGGTCAGCATCATCATCAAGGCTCTCACCAACATCTTTGCTAGCAGCTTCCTTCTCATCCCCTCCATCGACAACTTCCTAGTCCTCTTGCACTATCCCCGACCCACCTAGCACCTTGAATGTCCTGAGGGTATCAAGTCAGTTTGCCACTCATTACTTGAAGTAGTTGTTCGTGAGAAAAACTGTAGCTTTCATCATTGATTCCATTGTACACTCTTGTAATAGTTTATCGATTATAAAGATCCGGTCTTTTTATAAGATCCGGTTATAACGAAAATCAAAAAAGAAATAAAAATTACAACTTTGTTTCCTTGTTTGTCGAACAAATCGCGAGCTCCTGTTTTGCGGTCGCTCGCTTGCGTGGGTTGTTTGCCTGCGCCGGGGTTTATCCGTGGACCACCACGAGATCTAGATCCGGTCGGATCTACGCAGTATGACGGGTATTATTTTGCCAAGGAAATAATAGCCTGGGGGATTAGTTCACTAAGGAAATAATCGCCCTAATCTCGGGATCAAAGACCAAGCTTTGATCCGGAGTATAGCTACGTAGATCTGAGATCCGGTCCTCTCAAACTCCTGCCTTATTTGGTGTTGATGATCGCCGAGCACCAGATCTGGATGAGCAAGTCCTTAAAGTCCCAAAGTTTGGATCTTTTTAAGTTTTGATCTTCGAATCCTGTAGGGCTTCGCCTCTCTCCAAAATTTCCCACCTTAAAAAAATGAGGCTTAAGGCTTGTATTTATAGGCTTGGGGGGATAACAGAGCGGTTAAAACTGATCGAAAACCGTCAAAAACACGTCCCAAGTGCGAGACAGCTCGGGGTGTCTCGCACCTGTGCGAGACAGTTTGTACTCTCTTCAGTATTTTGGCTCTAATTCTTTCATCCGAACTCGGATTTGAGTGATTCAAGATGTCTTGGAAAGCTAACAAAGAGATATACAACTTTCATGTTTTGCGTTTCTTAAGATTCTAATGGGATCCTGGTCAAAACAGCTCCACAAGTTTCGAGACACCTTTGGGTGTCTCGGCCAGGTCCGAGACACCTTTGGGTGTCTCGGTACTATTTTGGTCATAACGTCCTCATATGACCTCCAAATGATCTGATTCCAAATGGGTTGGAAAGTTGACAAAAATATCTATAACTTTTCTGTTTTGAGTTTCTTCAGAATCTAACAGGATCCTGGTCAAAACATCTCTATAAGTTCCAAGACACCTTTGGGTGTCTCGGCCAGGTCCGAGACACCTTTGGGTGTCTCGGTACTATTTTGGTCATAACTTCCACATATGACCTCTAAATGATCTGATTCCAAATGGGTTGGAAAGTTGACAAAAATATCTATAACTTTCCCATTTGAGTTTCTTCAGAATCTAACGGGATCCTGGTCAAAACATCTCCACAGGTTTCGCGACATCTTTGGGTGTCTCGGCCAGGTCCGAGACACCTTTGGGTGTCTCGGCACTATTTTGGTCATAACTTCCTCATATGACCTCCAAAAGGTCTGATTCCAAATGGGTTGGAAAGTTGACAAAGATATCTATAACTTTACTGTTTTGAGTTTCTTCAGATTCTAACAAGATCCTGGTCAAAACATCTCCACAAGTTCCGAGACACCTCGGGTGTCCCAGTTCAGCCTGAGACGTTCCGTTATGCCTGTTTGTTCGTTTTTACCATAACTTCTTCATCGAAACTCGGATTTGAACGATTCAAAGTGCATTGGAAAGCCGACGAGGATTTCTGTAAGCTTCAATGATTATATCATCTATAGAATAAATGATACACGAGGGGCGATGCACTTTTTGTAAACGTCGCGGGGCTCCCGATCAGTCTGTGCGTTCGTTATTCCGAAATTCCGTTGCTTCACATAGTTTGTCAATTCACTTCAAGCATTTGTCGATGTCAATCAAGCTTCCATGATTCGAATAGTGATGTTCATCGCCTTCTCTTAACTTCGAGCCGTTCGCGGGGACCTATGGGCAATTTTTGAAGAGGCTGGAATATTTTGGATATGATTGGTCCAGCCTTCAATCGGCATGAAGGACCTGTAATTAGCTTCAACTCTTAGCTCCTTCGATTTAAGGTCTATTCATTGCTTTGGCGAATAGCCGAAGTCCTTCCGGCGCTGCGTTTATCGCCTGGCCGTCGTCGGAGTCTCGAGTCTACCACCAGTGAGTTGAGTTTGGCTCGTGTCATTGAGTTGACTTTGAACTGACTATCTCTGTCACATTGTGCTGACTTAGGGTTTCAGATTACCGTATGTTGACTTTTTATCGTAACGCGTTGACTGGCGTTAACCTTGGGTTACACGTTGACCGGCGTTGACCCTAGGGTTTCGAACGTCGAATGTTGACTTTTATCGCAACGCGTTGACTGGCGTTGACCTAGGGTTACGCATTGACCGGCATTGACCCTAGGGTTTCGAACGTTGAATGTTGACTTTTTGTCGCAACGCGTTGACTGGCGTTGACCTAGGGTTACGCATTGACCGGCGTTGACCCTAGGGTTTCGAACATCGAATGTTGACTTTTGTCGCAACGCGTTGACTGGCGTTGACCTAGGGTTACGCATTGACCGGTGTTGACCCTAGGTTTTCAAACGTTGAATGTTGACTTTTTGTCACAACGCATTGACTGGCGTTGACCTAGGGTTACGCATTGACCGGCGTTGACCCTAGGGTTTCGAACGTTGAATGTTGACATTTTGTCGCAACGCGTTGACTGGCATTGACCTAGGGTTACGCGTTGACCAGCATTGACCCTAGGGTTTCGAACGTCGTACGTTGACATAGTTTATACTCGTATGTTTACTGGAGTATACACAGTTTAAACTCTTAAGGTATTGGAGCACGGCGGTCCCAAGTGTCGTGGTTGCAGGACCAACTGTTAAAGCTGATTCATCTGCATTTGTGGATCTTATTTTAATATTATTAGATAATCGAGTCACGAGACCAACTAACAGAGCTGATGCATCAATGACTCGTACTTATAGAATTTTTGGCAAATTCTCAGTCATCAACGGGTTTGATAAGCCTTTACCGACTACCGTTTGAGTCGGGCTAGCATGTGGATTGTTTAAGTCCGTTCCGCATGTGACGTTGTGCTAAAGGAATGAACTCCCTTAGACTTGATGCTACGACTTCGAATACGTAGACTTTGTCTTTGTCACGGGAATAGACTACCCGGCAACGCGTGTTAGGCGCTGACTCATCCTTACTTAGGATTCAGGATAAAAGTCCCCAGACTAGAATTCTGGTGTCTTCTTCAATCGGTGAAAGACTAAACCGGCAATGTGTGTTAGACATAGACTTTGGGATTTTTGGCAAACCCCCAGCCTTCAACGGGTTTGACGTGCCTTTACCGATTACCGTTTGAATCGGGCTAGCATGTGAATTATTAAAACTCGTCTCACATGTAACGTTGTGCTAAGAGAATTTCTTCTCTTAGACTTAATGCTATGATTTTGAATACATAGACTTCGCTATTTCTTATGAGAATATGGCACCCGGCAACGCGTATTAGGCGTTGACTCATCCCTACTTAGGATTCGGGATAAAAGTCCCCAGAATTATACTCTGATGTCTTTTTCACTCGGTGAAAGACTAAACCGGCAACGCGTGTTAGGCGTAGGCTTATCTCTATTTAGGAGTTGAGATAAAATTCCCCGTGCACAAAGTGCACGGACTGGAAGTTGGGAATTGTGTCTTCTCTCAAAGTAAAGACGGACTAGAAAATGGAAGAGGAAGAATTTTATATTCTATCTCCTGGCACCTGAAGAGAGCGAATTTTATATTCTATCTTCAGTAGAAAAGGAAACTCGAGGTGGGATCTCCACCCCCAGAGTCCAGAAGGATGAGACTAGGAATGGGATCTCCACTCCTAGAATCGAAAAGATTCAAGTAACCCTAACTTTTATAGGATTGGTTGCTTGCTCCAAGAAGAGTTCTTCATTTATTGAAGGAAAATTCCAATTTCAACCTTACCTTTTATAGGTTTGGCTGAAAAGGAGAAGATGGAAGTCTTTCGTTTATCGAAATGGTTGACTTGACCTTAGTCCTAACTATCTGCAGGTTTGACTAAGGTGAGGCCGGAGACAATCCTAACTTTTATAGGTTTGATTACTCGAATTGGATGTGGACCCCTTGTTCATGGAAGGAATCAAGAGGAGAATTTGGCTTTGGCCCTAACTTTTATAGGTTTGACCTGAAAGCAGAGAGAGTGGTATACGTGTGGCAGTAGAAATACTGGTTTGTACTGGCGACTCGGTGAAGGATTTTAATGTTAAGTGATCAGGACTTAACACGTCAAGCTTTGAAAATTGCCATGAATTGGCGGATAGAAATTTTAGTGGACCCACTGTCAATTGATTGTGGCAGCTTGATCTTGTTGTTTTCGAGAAGGGTTTCGAAAATGGCTGGAACGTCTTCATCTTTGAATGAGTACTCTTTTTGGAGCCTCTGATCCGAAGTCTTCTGCTGTCTTCAGAGCTGTTATTGTGACGTTTGATTAACGTCAATAATTGTTGTAGGTGCCTTCCCTTCATCGTGGGACACGAGACTCAAATTCAGAGGGTTAACCATCGGTTGGTTTCTTTCGACCTTCCTCCTTCTGAGGAAGCGTTCGGCCTGTTCTCCGTGCACCTTCAACTCTCTCCAGGTATTGAGCGGCTCTACTCCCATAACGTCCAAGATGTTAATGGACAAATTGTTATGACAAGTCTGCAAGATGAATTCCTCTGTGATGGGATCCTTGCAGTTCATTGCCTGATTGCGGAAGCGTTTGATGAAGGTATCCACCGACTCTTCGTCTTTTTGTTTCTCATCGAAGAGTGTCCTGATCGACACTTCGGTATCATCATCGAAGAAATGAGCGAGGAACATGCTCTCCAGGTCCTCCCAGCTGTTGATGCTTCCAAATTTAAGACGCCGATACCAATCGAAGGCAGGCCCGTGAAGGGTGCCGACGAATGACCGAACCATCAAGGCTTCATTACCGGAGATCGTGCCCAAGTGGGACTTGAAGTAGATTAGATGCTGAGTGGGCGAGCCCTTCCCGTCGAACGTCGTGAAGTTGATCAGGTTGAACTTCGCCGGATACAGGATCGAGTCCCACTCTTTCGGGTAAGGACACGGAATGCCCGTCTTCTTTATCTCTTGAGCAGACATTAAAGCGTTAATTTTGCTCTCGAGATCCTTTATCTTTTCGTCCTCATCTATATCCTGTTTTGGGCAATTTTCGAGAGGAATAACGGGGCCACCCCCAGCATTGTCATCTTTGGTGGGACCACCCCCAGTATTGTTATCTGTAGGATGTACATTTAAACCACAACCAGTGTTTTTGGGAGGTACGTCGGCCATGATGATTTCGTCCACTTCTGGATCGCTGTCAACTGCGGCGTTCTGTGTGCGACGGCTGGATTCAACTAGCTGATTCGACAAAGCTCGGATTTGTTGGTCATGCATTTGTCTCATCTCCTGCATAGCCATTTCCATTTCCATTTTGAATATTTCTTTCTGCTTGGCTAGAGCATCCTTAATGATTTTGGTTATTTGCTCGGTGTTGATCATGAACACTTCCTGAGCTTGTCCTATGCTAGACGTTGTATCGTCGGAGGCGAGTGCGGAATAAGAATCCGAGAGTTCGTCATCGGAATGGATTCCTTCGTAGATCTCCGGGTAATCGTTACATCCGACGGCTTCTAGCTGAAGCTGAGATATTCGTTGGGTTATTCCCGAATTGACTCTTCTTCCTGGAGAGAAATTCGGGTTGGAACCACTTGAAACAATCGGAGATTTTCCCTTATTGACCATATTGATGGTAACTTCTGGGAATTCATCATCTCGAACAACCGATCGTCTTTTGCGAAAACGTCTTGATTTGGGTTTTGATGCTTTAGTGGAGATCCTCTTAAATATCGAGACCCTCTGTGGAGCGGTCTTAGGGCAGCTACACGCTGATAATACTGCCCTGATAAATTTGGTACACGGACAGTGAGAGTCCGCTTCCCGGATACTTCTCTTTCGAGATTTATTCGCACCCCCAGCTTGATAGTACAACTCATCGACGTTGCGGTCAGAGCAACCTATCGGCTGTTTACATGAATCCTTAGGTATAACTCATTCGTCTGTCTGACGCGTTTTCCTCTGAGTAAACATTGCCTTGTTGGCATCTACAGGAGTCACATGTTTGGAATCACACCCTTGTGAGGGTGAAACCTTAACGGGCTCCTGGTTTTCTGCATGCACTCCCAAGCGGACCGTTGTAGAAATTAATTTGTTAGGAGGTCGCGTACGACCCCCAGTCCGGATGCTTGCTCGAAGCTCCTTCAACGGTCTCAAGCTTTCCTTAACAGGCGCTCTACCTCGATCTTCGGGTAGAGGACCGAGGCGATCCTTCAGAGGAATCCTGAACTTGGGAAAATCTACGCTGCGGTGGTGCTTTACCGGAGGTTCGGGATCTGAAGTTGACGAGGGCCGGAGAGCAACGTCGCCTGCTTTTGCCTTAGGCGCTGATTTGGCTTTTGGCACCCAAACTTGCTTAGATCTCGGGGGATTTTTGGCCACCTTTTCCTTCTGCAACTTCTGTGTCTTCCGTACCAGGATCCTCGTCTGCACTAGCTGTGCACGGCGCTTGTGGGTACGCTCCTCAAGAGCTGAACGAGTTCGTTTGACACGAACTCATTCGTCAGTAGATGGTTGGGAGGAGGTCCCCAAAGCTGGTTGCTGGAATACTTTGCGCCTTCTGAGTTTCAAATCCGCATCATAGCAGATCCCGTCAACAGGCTCCAAAGCCTTGGCAAATTGACGCGCGAAATGTTGACGGCGCCTTTGACGAGCCCTCTTCGTCAGCACTGGTGCACTTTCAACGGGCAACTCCTTGACTTTCGAGGAGTTGTCACGAACGTTGGATCTGGAATCTTCCACTGCATTTGGGTTCAGATCCTCAGCCTTGGTTTTTGGATCTGAAGTCGTGTTCTTCGCGGCAATGGTTTTCCTACGTTTGCAAGAAGGAGATCTGGAGGAGGAGGAGGAGGAGGAGGAAATATACTCCTCGAATTTCTGCTGGTCGAATTCGTATTTAACCTCTTCAAACAACGGGATCTTGATCGTCGGCTGCGGCACGACAGCTTCGGCATCAAAGCTGTTGGCTCCCACTGTGATCGCCAGTTTGTTTGCGATGAAAGTTGCTGTCTTTATTGCTATCGAATCTATTACAACTTTAGTCATTACAATAAACTCGAATAAAATAAAAAGTTGATCTTTTTATAAGATTTTCTTACACAATGAAAATAAAACAAGTTTATAACTTTGTCAAACAAACGCAGGGAGATCGTTTATCGATCTTCTGCTTGCGTGGGTGTCTTTGCCTGTGCCGGGGTTTATCCGTGGACCACCGTCGATCAGATCTGATTGCTGAAAAATTAGGCAGAGCTTCGTCTATCCGCGAAGGGATCGAGAAAACTGTAGCTCTTATCTCGACGAAGCGAGATAATCACTCTTCTTAAGATTACCGCAACGGGATAATCCTAAGGAACGGATCCGAGAAATTGTAGATCTGACGAATCTCTCTCTCTTGCGTTGAAGAACTAGATCCGATCTCTCCTCGTACTTTCAAGTCCTTCCAGGTCTTCGGTGGTGCCATTCCCATAGCTTCGAGGATGTCCAGTGAAAGATTATTGTGACAAGTCTCGAGAATGAAATCTTCGCTGACCGGATCTCTGCAGTTCATGGCTTTGTTTCGGAATCTTTTCACGAAGTTTTCGACTGTCTCACCATTTTTCTGCTTCTCGTTAAATAGTGTACCGATCGAAATCTCAGTGTCATCATCGAAGAAGTTTGTCAGAAACATATCTTCCATGTCATCCCAACTGCTAATACTCCCCGGCTTGAGGCGACGGTACCAATAGAAGGCTGCTCCGCGAAGAGTCCCAACGAATGACCGCACCATTAAGGGTTCATTCCCGAAGATTATTCCTAAATGAGACTTAAAATATATTAAGTGTTGGGTAGGGGAACCCTTTCCATCAAACGGCGTAAAGTTGATTAAATTAAACTTTACCGGATATGGAATTGATTCCCACTCTCTTGGGTATGGACATGGTATGCCAGACCTCTTCACTTCTTGAGCATTCATCAAGGCGTTGATTTTGCTCTCCAAGTCCTTCATTTTCTTGTCTTCACTCGCATCGGTCTTCGAGTGGTTTCGGGGAGAGGTAACGTGGTCTTCCTTTGCGTTATCATCCAAGGGACCGCCTTCGTTATTGTTGTTGACAGGAGGGACATTGACATTATCCCCTTCCCGTTCATTCTCATCTTGATTCGGATTATTGCGACGACCGGGTTCTCCTTAGTGAGTTGTCAGTGCCGCGATTTGCTGGTCATGCATTTCTCTCATCCGCTGCATGGCCATCTCCATCTCGAACTTGAAAGTTTCCTTCTGCTTATTCAGGGCATCTTCAAGCATCTTGGTTACTTGTTCGGCATTGATTATAAATGATTCGTAGGGTTGTCCCGCGCTCGATGCCGTGTCATCGGACGCTATAGCCGAGCAAGAATCTGAACCAGCATCTGACACTTCCTCTTCCAAAGGAAGTCCCTTTTGCATCCTTTGGTAATTTTTTCGCCTATTGGTCCCTGATCGCAACCGCATCATACGCCGGGATATTTCGACAAGCTGATATTGGTTAAAGTGTCGTGTTGACTTCCCTCTGCCGGCCATATTAGCAGACACTTCTAGGTATTCGTCCTCTTGGCGAACGAACTTCTTCTTACGGAAACGCCTTGGCTTGGAAATTCTTTCGAATACCGAGACTCTCCTTGGGGTTTTAGAACAGCAGCATTCTGATAATACTGCCTTGAGTGTATCTCTTTCGAGACTTATCCGCATTCCCGGCTCTGTAGTACAACTCGTCAGTTTGATAACTGGAGCAACCCATAGAGTGCCGGCATGACTTCCCAGGTATGACACCATCATCATCCGACGAATGTGCCTCCCTCTGGGGATATGACGCTTTATTAGTATTTTCAAAAGTCGCACGTTCAAGTTTACGCTTCTGCGAGCGTGAAAACCTAATGGGCTCTTGAACTTCGACTCATAATCCAATGCGATTGGTAATAGGGGCTTTCCCTCTGTTATCTTTCTTAGGGGGATTGGTACGACCCCCAGTCTGGTTTGTTGTTTGTGAACCTTTCAATGGTCCTAACCGCTCCTTGACGGGTGCTTTACCTCGATTTTCGGGTAAAGGACCGAGACGATTCTTCAAAGGAATTCTGGATCTCGTGGGATCCACGTTCTTTCCTGACTCCATCGGAGGTGCGGGGACAGGGGAAACGGGATCTGGATTTGAAGTAGGCTGGACGATAACTCCGTCCACTTTTTTCTTAGGTGCTGGTCTTGTCTTTGGCACCCAAACCCGCTTATGTGTAGGCGGCTTCTTGACCGTCTCTTCTTTCTGCATCTCTTCCGCTTTCTGCAGAAGGACTCGGGCGTGCGCAAGCAATGCGCGACGTTTCTTGATTCGCTCCTCGAGCGTGGAGCGGTTCCTCTTGACGTGGATCCATTCATTTGCCTCCGCATTAGAAGAGGAGTTAGTTGTCCGGCGTTGTTGCTCTTGGCGTTGCCTGGCTTTTAGATCCTCATTGTAGCGGATCCCGTCCATTGATTCTGCGGCCTTGGCCAGTTGTCGCGCAAGGCGTTGACGCCGTCTTTGGCGCGCCCTCTCCGACAAGGTTGGAGCACCTTCAGTAGTTACCTTCGTGGCGGAGGGGAGGTCTGGATCTGCAGCCTCGACCTCTTTGGATGCCGCAGGGATGCCACGGGGTACGGGTGCAGCAGCGGCGATGGGATCTTGGATCTTAGAGCCGGAGGTCCCGCGAGCATCCTTGGAAGAGGAGGTCTTCCTGCGCCTGTTTGGAGAGGCGGATCTAGAGGAGGAAGAAGAGAGGCACTCTTTAAACTTCTGTTGATCGAACTCATATTCGATCTCTTCGTTCACCCGGATCTTGAATGCCGGTTGCGTCACGACAGCCTCGGCAGCGAGGCTGTTGGCTCCCACTGTGGTCGCCAGATTATTCGTGAGAAAAACTGTAGCTTTCATCATTGATTCCATTGTACACTCTTGTAATAGTTTATCGATTATAAAGATCCGGTCTTTTTATAAGATCCGGTTACAACGAAAATCAAAAAAGAAATGAAAATTACAACTTTGTTTCCTTGTTTGTCGAACAAATCACGAGCTCCTGTTTTGTGGTCGCTCGCTTGCATGGGTTGTTTGCCTGCGCCGGGGTTTATCCATGGACCACCGCGAGATCTAGATCCGGTCGGATCTACGCAGTATGACGGGTATTATTTCGTCAAGGAAATAATAGCCGGGGGGATTAGTTCACCAAGGAAATAATCGCCCTAATCTCGGGATCAAAGACCAAGCTTTGATCCGGAGTATAGCTACGTAGATCTGAGATCCGGTCCTCTCGAACTCCTGCCTTATTTGGCGTTGATGATCGCCGAGCACCAGATCTGGATAAGCAAGTCCTTGAAGTCCCAAAGTTTGGATCTTTTTAAGTTTTGAGCTTCGAATTCTGCAGGGCTTCGCCTCTCTCCAAAATTTCCCACCTTGAAAAAATGAGGCCTAAGGCTTGTATTTATAGGCTTGGGGGGATAACGAAGCGGTTAAAACTGATCGAAAACCGTCAAAAACACGTCCCAAGTGCGAGACAGCTCGGGGTGTCTCGCACCTGTGCGAGACAGTTTGTACCCTCTTCAGTATATTGGCTCTAATTCTTTCATCTGAACTCGGATTTGAGTGATTCAAGATGTGTTAGCAAGCTAACAAAGAGATATACAACTTTCATGTTTTGAGTTTCTTCAGATTCTAATAGAATCCTGGTCAAAACAGCTCCATAAGTTCCGAGATACCTTTGGGTGTCTCGGCCAGGTCCGAGATACCTTTGGGTGTCTCGGCACTATTTTGGTCATAACTTCCTCATATGACCTCTAAATGATCTGATTCCAAATGGGTTGGAAAGTTGACAAAAATATCTACAACTTTTATGTTTTGAGTTTCTTCAAAATCTAACAGGATCCTGGTAAAAACATCTCCATAAGTTTCAAGATACCTTTAGGTGTCTCGGCCAGGTCCGAGACACCTTTGGGTGTCTCGGTATTATTTTGGTCATATCTTCCTCATATGACTTCCAAATGATCTGATTCCAAATGGGTTGGAAAGTTGACAAAAATATCTATAACTTTCCTATTTTGAGTTTCTTCATAATCTAACGGGATCCTGATCAAAACATCTCTACAATTTCCGAGACACCTTTGGGTGTCTCGGCCAGGTCCGAGACACCTTTGGGTGTCGCGGCACTATTTTGGTCATAACTTCCTCATATGACCTCCAAATGGTCTGATTCCAAATGGGTTGGAAAGATGCCAAAAATATCTACAACTGTCCTGTTTCGAGTTTCTTCAGATTCTAACAGGATCCTGGTCAAAATATCTCCACAAGTTCTGAGACACCTCGGGTGTCCCAGTTCAGCCTGAGACGTTCCGTTATGCCTGTTTGTTCGTTTTCGCCGTAACTTCTTCATCGGAACTCGGATTTGAACGATTCAAAGTGCGTTAGAAATCTGACGAGGATTTCTGTAAGCTTCAATGATTAGATCATCTGTAGAATAAATGAGACATGAGGGGCGATGCACCTTTTGTAAACGTCGCGGGGCTCCCGATCAGTCCGTGCCTTCGTTATTCCGAAATTCCGTTGCTTCACATAGTTTGTCAATTCACTTCAAGCATTTGTCGATGTCAATCAAGCTTCCATGATTCGAATAGTGACGTTCATTACCTTCTCTTAACTTCGAGCCGTTCGCGGGGACCTATGGGCAATTTTTGACGCCTACAGTAGTCTTCTTTCAGTAGAAGCTCAGGAGAAAGGTGGCCCTTTAGGTAATCAAACCCTGCCTTACATGTGAGGGTTGCCTCAACCTTACCTATGTAACTATTGTGATATCTCTCCATTATCACGGTCTCAAAGTCTTTCGAATCCAGATGGACTATCTAGGTCTCAAACTCTTAAACTTGGCAAGGAGGGAGTTATGCTACATCTCAGCCTTGGTAGTCACACGAGCTATTTCCTGATTGTTATGGTATTTTTAGTCACCCCCTTGCCATATAAGGGAAAAAACCCCCGTCATGCACCATTTAGTCATCTAGACACATAGACAGCCAGAGTCCCGACCAAACTGACTCACCGAGTTGACATCTCACTGGATAACTCGAATGGCTGTACTTATCTATCCTCTTATTAAAGACGACTCGCTACGAGTCCACTCAACCAGTTAATTAGTCGGCATCTCGCTAGGTCGACTCGAAAAGCGTTACTTCTCGACACCCCCTCGATGAAAGTCAAAAGCCAACCTTGAACCTCCCGCTAACAAAGCGTCGACATCACATTAAATGCTTGGCATGCGACATCATTTCTCCATCCCTGATACTATTTATGACACATTAAACCACGCCGGCATCGTTTGCCGCCTATCCTATCTCATTAATGCCAAAGTGACAACACCCATTCTGTGACCACTCTACAGCTGACATGCGTAAAGTCGATGTTGAGTTAGCCGCTAGCTCAGACTCGATACGAAAAGACTAAAATGCCCCTCCTGTATGGCTATAAGAGGAAAAACTATTCCTAATATGAAGGTAAGCAATTTCTCAGAATTTTTCTCCACTCTACTACACTTGAGAACCAGCCACACATTGCCACCTTCCCACTCAAGTTCATCACTGACTTGATTGTCAGAGGGACAACGGGGAAACTAGTCCCCATCCTCTTACGAGTTGTTACATGTGCAGGGAAGAACACTTCACCTCAAAACCAGATATTCGGAGAAGTCAACGGCCCTTACTGAATCTTTCCCCTACTACATCAATCTGTGTGATTATTAACATCAACACAGATGTTGATAGCAGTTCAGCAGTGCTTTGAGGGGTTGCCCATGCTTTACTTTAGGATCTTCAACCTCTTCATTTGTGGGCACATATTCATCATATACTTGTCCCTGAATAGGAAGACCACCAATTCTCTCCATATCTAGCAAACTTATAGAAAGATCTTCCCATTTTGTAGCAAATATATTACGATCTTTATCCTAGCACTCTAAGAAAGATTGCAGAAGCTGAAAGTCAATATGATAAACTCTAAGAGATGAAAGTATAGCACCGTAGATGTTAAGTCGTTCTAAAGCATCAGTGTATCTTTGCAATATATATAGGCACCAGTCATTATATCTGTCAATCATGAGATGTTTATTTTCTCTTACATCTCCTCATCCTTTATTTCAAACAATAAACTCGGTTGCAAAACATGTCAATGAGCCTGAGGGAAAAGTCTCCGTATAGGATTGAAAGTCTCCGTACGAGGATTGAGAGTGAGAGTAGAGGCGGAGGAAGTATGAATGACTTTTATAAATTGTCCCATCTAAAATGTGCAACCATACCCCGAGTTGAGTTATTAAAATCTTTGAGTAACTCATGTGCTTTCTGATAATTCATGATGGTCGAAGAGGCGTATGTCATTGGAGCATGTCTTTCTAACTTTAAATTAATGGGTCCATCTTCATAAAAATGAGAAGTCATAGGGGAATCATCAATAATCAAAGATTTATGGGAATCAGCTTCTTCGGCTAGTTGGTTACCCCCAACAGAAACACTAGTTGAATGAGACATCTGAAATAAATTATTATACATTAAATAAAATTATAGTTGAACATTAAAAAAACAAGTTAAGTATGAAAAATTTTAAATAATAAGGAGAGAAGCCTAAGGGTTTGTGAACTTATTTTTTGAATTAAGGCTAAGTTCATCTATTTTGCATTAGAGAGCAAGGCCTTCAGGTTTCCTAAAATTTATTTTTTCTCCATCATGGTCCATGTCTCAAAAAATTTTATTCTTGAAGCATGAAGGTTTTGAGATGCATGGTCCTCTGTTCTGAAATTTAACCTCCATACTTGAACCTCATGGCATCTTGAGAATAAACTTTTGAAACAGAAGAGAGCAGCCTAAGGGTTTCTGAACTTATTTTATGAATTAAAGCTAAGTTCATTTATTTTGCATTAGAGAGCAAGGCCTTAGGGTTTCCTAAATTTTATTTTTCTGCATCATGGCCTATGCCTCAAAAAATTTATTCTCGAAGCATGAAGCTTTCGAGATGCTTGGTCCTCCGTTCTGAAATTTGACCTACGTACTTGAACTCCATAGCATCTTGAGAATAAACTTTTAAAACAGAGGAGAGCAGCCTAAGGGTTTGTGAACTTATTTTATGAATTAAGCCTAAGTTCATTTATTTTGCATTAGAGAGCAAGACCTTAGGGTTTCCTAAAATTTATTTTTCTACATTATGGCCCATGCCTCAAAAAAATTTATTCTTGAAGCATGAAGCTTTCGAGATGCATGGTCCTTCGTTTTAAAATTTGACATCCGTACTTGAACCCAATGATATATTAAGAATAAACTTTTGAAACAGAGGAGAGCATCCTAAGGGTTTCTGAACTTATTTTACGAATTAAGGCTAAGCTCATCTATTTTGCATTAGAGAGCAAGGCCTTAGGGTTTCCTAAATTTTATTTTTCTGCATTATGGTCCATGCCTCAAAAATTTTATTCTCGAAGTATGAAGCTTTCGAGATGCATGGTCCTCCGTTCTGAAATTTAACCTCCGTACTTGAACCCCATGGCATCTTGAGAATAAACTTTTAAACAGAGGAGAACAGCCTAAGGGTTTCTGAACTTATTTTATGAATAGCGGTTAAGTTCATCTATTTTGCATTAGAGAGCAAGGTCTTAGGATTTCCTAAAATTTATTTTTCTGCATCATGGCCCATGCCTCAAAAAAATTTATTTTTGAAGCATGAAGCTTTCGAGATCCATGGTCCTCCGTTCTGGAATTTGACCTCCATACTTGAACCCCATGGCATCTTGAGAATAAACTTTTGAAATAGAGGAGAACAGCCTAATGGTTTCTGAACTTATTTTATGAATTAAGGCTAAGTTCAACTATTTTGTATTAGAGAGCAAGGCCTTAGGGCTTCCTAAATTTTATTTTTCTGCATCATGGCCCATGCCTCAAAAATTTTATTCTTGAAGCATCAAGCTTTCAAGATGCATGGTCCTCCGTTCTGAAATTTTACCTTCGTACTTGAACGTTATGCCATCTTGAGAATAAACTTTTGAAACTGAGGAGAGCAACCTAAGGGTGTCTAAACTTATTTTATAAATTAAGACTAAATTCATCTATTTTTCATTAGAGAGCAAGACCTTAGGGCTTCCTAAAATTTATTTTTTCTACATCATGACCCATATCTTAAAAAAATTTATTCTCGAAGCATAAAGCTTTCGAGGCGGATAGTCCTCCATTCTAGAATTTGACCTCCGTACTTGAACCCCATGATTCCTTGAGAAAAAAGTTTTGAAACAAAGGATAAGCCTATGATTTCTAAAACATATTTTAAATTGATATCCTGGTACACCCTTACCAAAAATACAAAAGAAAACATATCATACTACTATTCTAATCACGTATAAGCCTCAAATATAGTAATTGACGATTTTAATATCTTGTTCATATAAACAAGTTTATTAACATCAATAAGAAAAATATGTCTATACTATTTTATATACTTAAAAAATATAATTCTTGCCAGAAGGACTCACTGTAATTCACGAGCTGCGATTGAAAAACCTATACAGAATATCAACTAATTAATGTTAATCTTATTCAATAAGAAATAATAAAATTGTATTACCTCATGGTAATAAAATAGGAAACTATTCAATAATTTATGTAGTGGATCGACAACGAAATCTACAAAATAAAATAAAATTAAATAAATATATCAGAATTTAAAAAAGCCAAAAGGTCTTATTGTTATAAAAAAAGGAAACATAGGGACCTTAAAAAAAGATAAACAGTTAAAAAAATAATTAGAAAAATAAATACAAGATAAATTATGTAAACAGGAGTAAAGAACAAAAGAGATCTAAAAAAAGGGGCACATGAAAAAAAAAGTAGCACAGGATAAACGATAGTTGAATGAATAGTGATGAAAAAATCGATGAACAGTATTCTAATAAATCTGATGAACAAGAACCGGATAAATAGTATTTTGATGAACAGTAATCACTAGTAATTTGATGAAACAGTATTTAAAAGTGAATCCGCTAAACGATAATTTAAAGTGGCCTGATGAACAGTAATCAATAATGATCTGATAAACAACAAAGGATATAGGCTCTCCATTATACTTATTTTAGAAATTTGAAAGATAAGCAGATAGACACATGAGAAATGAAAAGCGAAGAAAATTTTTATTATAATAAACAAATGCAACAATCTTGATAAGGGAGTTTTGATAAGGAAGTTATCATAACTCCCCCCACCAATCCTTTTTCAGCACCTGGTGATAACTTCCTCTGGCCTTCCCCTATAAAAAGACATTCCTTTCATTAAAAAAAGGACGATAACAAAAAGTACAAGAGAAAAGATAGATAAAAGGGGGAGAGATTGAAAAGAAAGAGAGAGACGTAGAGTTTGAAACAACAATAACAATGTCCTCTATATTTTTCATATTGAAAGGGAGGATGGCTCCAGAACATTGTCTGGAGACCCAAGATCCTATCTTCTTTCTCTTAAATTTTGTAATACATTAGAAAAATTATAAAATTAATATCTCTATATTTTTAATGTCTATTTAATTCTTTGCTTTCTATTAATCAGGGGTTTCTTTTTACAAGAGTAATTAACAGAAATAAATAAATTTCTGGAAGCATGCACCTCACCCTTTTTTACCAGAAAAATGATACTAACATGTATCTAAAGAGTAAATATTTAGGGATTGCTCTACTCTCCTTGAGATTTGTGATATGGCCTGGTCAAGAAGAGATTGCCTACCCAAATATTGTTTCTCCTCTGATGGGTACTAGCACCACTTTGAATTTTTTTTACAAAATATACATGTTGGGAATTTCGACACTTACAATGATTAAACTGTTGATTTCATAATTTTGACCTGGTTTTTTATTTAATGTGAGTTGCTCATTGCTAGGGGTATATAGGCTATTTCCTTGTGTTTTTTATCAGAAGTTCTTGACCTAATTCAGAGAGAAAAAGAAAGAGGGAGAGAGAGAGAGGGGGGGGAGGGAGAGAGAGAAAGAGAGAGAGCTGCAATTTGGTAAAAAGATATTGCTCAGACATTTTAGAAAGTATCATCAACGTCATTCTTCATCATCCGATCACCTACTATTCAAGGAGTACTACCCTTTGACTTCATCGTCATCGCCGTTCTTCTTAGAGCTTTACTATTACCATAGAGGATAATGGTTTGCATAATCAAATGGTTGTAAGATCATTCTAGTTGGACTTATTTGATGTTTGATACTTTGTACTAAATTTATTTTTACGACGTGCTTAAGCCGAGGTGAATTCAGAGTCTACGACATACTCAAGTCAGGGTTAATTTAGAGATTTGTCACTACCTAGGGCTAGGGATACTTGTATATGAAGAGTTTAGTTCAGACAACTAGTTTGGGAGAAGCTAGGGTTTTTGTTTTGTAAGCCTACTGAATCGGGTGTATAATTCTAAAGAACTTTCACATAATGAAAAAGCCCCTTCACAAACTATAAAATCTTGTGTTTCTTATCTGTGTTTATTTTCTATCATTTGCATTGTTTACTATTTTGCTTACTATTATTTTTTATTTTTACTGCATATTATCTACGATATGTAAAAATAGTAAGCAATCCTATTCACCCTACCTCTAGGCTTGTATCTCAGATCCAATAACCTATATGTTAGTTTAGGCTAAATTGAGCTGGACATGTCAACTCTCAAACTCTCGAATGTTTTATCTTTTTATCTGTTAAGATTACCATCCTATTAAATTGTTTACGACTAAAACAGCTATGGAATAATTTGCAGTGACGTCAAATGACCACTCCTTCATCTTGATTCTATAGGTGATTTACCCTCGACTAGATTTCTTTTTGCTATATCTATAATATATGAATAGGGCTTCTCGCCCTATTTTTTCTTTAAAGAAAAATGTTTGGACTTTTGTCATTCACCTATAAAGTTTGAAACTCAAATTAACCCCCTATAGTTCGCGAATTCTTAAAAAATCCAATTTTTTTCCATTTAATCTTCGTCAATAGTGTTAGATAAATATGATAAAAAGATCAAAAATACTCTTTTTACATTAACACAATAATTATTAAATTAATAACTCTAATTATACTTCTATTTAAATTCAATTCTAGATTAACTAAAATTAGAGAGAAACAAATAGAGGGGAGAATTTCATTGGCGGAGTGGTGGGTTGTACTAGGAATTAGGGGGCAGGCAGACGAGCCATTTCGTGAATGAATGGAATGTCTGTCCATCCATATCTATTCTTTTTTTGGGTCATATGTAAGCGTTTTTTAAGTCTGATGATATTATTAGAATATAAAATTATAACCATTAATTCTCACTATAACTTTATAGTTTTGGTGCGGTGTCTAAGTCCTTAAGATCAGAGCAACATAGGTTCAAATCCTAAAAAAAGTTGATACAACCGTGTGAATCCAAGTTTCGGTCCATAATAAGAGCGCTCAACCAATGGGAGCATGTTAAAATATAAAATTATAACTCTGGACTTTCACAATACCTTTGAAGTTTTGATGTAGTAATATGATCCTTAAGAAAACCCTTTCTCTGGCGACAGGGTTAGGGTTATGACGAAGAGGGAAAAGATGGATGTGGGCGGGGAAGAGAGGGGTGTGTCTGCAAAATTAAAACATTTTAAGTTATATATGTAAAAATTATTAGTAAAAAGATACAAAAGAGAGAGATATTTTAGTCATTTTATGTTGCCATGAATATTAAACCTAACAGTCTTAAATTTTGAGAGTTTTCTAACAAAACTTAATTGAAAGTTCAGTGATAGTTTTAAAATTCTTGAGGACTAATTGCCAAATGGCCCAAACTAATTGAGGAGTAGTTCGTTGTGCTAGCGACGAGGTTTTTTTTGGGGTGGGGGGTGGGCGGTTGGAATTCTCTAAAGACCCCTTCTCCAAGATAGGGTTAGGTTGATGACATAAAGGGAAGAGCAGAGTGTATATGCAAAATTGAAATATTTTAGGGGGTGTATGCAAAAAAATCATTTCTAAAAGATAAAAAGAAAAGGATATTTTAGTTGTTTTATCCTGACAAGAGGTATGTCCATGCAAAATTGAAACATTTTAAGGTGTCTACGCAAAAATCATTACTGAAAATATAAGGGGCTGTTTGTTTCATTTTTTTTTTTTTTTTTTTTGAGAGGGAAAGGTGTGGAAAGCCCGCCAAAAGTGCAACAGGCTTTCCACCCAAATTGCCTCTAAAAGAGGCGATTTGGGTGAAAAGCCTGCCAAAAGCTGCACTTTTGGCAGACTTTTGGCAGGCTTTCCCTACCTTTCCTTCTAAAAAAAAAGGAAACAAACAGCCCCTAAGTGTGGGATATTTTAGTCATTCTATCTTGTCATGAGGATTAAACTTATCAGTGTTAAAATCTCAGGGTTTTCTAATAAGTAAATTTATTGGGGTTAAGTGAAAGTTTTAAAATTCTTGATGATGAAGTGCCAAATGCCCAAACTTGTTAGGGTTAAGTAACATGTTCCCTGTTTTAATTCTAACAGAAAAGTAGTGATACGGACACCCACATTTCCCATGGATTCAAAAAATTCATTAAAACAGATCGTCTTTGTATGTCATAAGCAGCATCCAAATTGCAGGCCTGGTAAGATAAAACGAGAACGAGAAAATGGACTAATTCTGGGCCATTTTTCTCCCATTGGCCGGGTTATGGCTTTATTTCTAGTTTCTAGTCTTGATGATGGACTAGCGTTAGCCCATGCCATTCAATGTATAGATAAGGGCCATGATGTAATTTGTCGGAAGGATTTATTTGACTGATTGTTCACCACTTACAATCATTTTTAGCGGATAAAAATAATAAAAATTATGACTATTTTTTTATACTAACCCGTCTAAAAGGGAGTAATCGTAAAATTCTCATTTTAAAAGGTTAACTCATTTTAACTCTACTAAAGGAGTTATCTTAACCCTTTAGCAACTTTTATATTTGGCAAATTATGGAGTTAACTCTCTTTATTCCTTGTGTAGATTTATTATTATTATTATTATTTTGGACAGGTTAAAGAGGGGTAATTCTTTTTAATCTATCACTTAACCCGTTGCTAAACAAGATTTAGATAATTGAGAAATAACTAATATAAATCTAGTGACACTTAGATAATTGAGAAATTACTAAATCTAGTGACACTTTACGATTTATCCATTACCTAGAGGCAAGGTTATGGCATACGGCAACTTATGGCGTTTTTAGCAAATAGCACAACCTAACCTCACAAGTTGATTGAACTTAACCAAATTCAATGCAAAAAATAATAAAAATAAAAATAGAAATGGAAATGGAACATTGGTCTATATTAAACGTGAATTGATCAAACAAAAGAACAAAAATGGACAATAATATTATAATTGACAGCATAGTTTTTGGCAGATTCAAGCCACTGCGTGATGAGCATGGCTCCCGCATAGCACCTTCTTATCCTATCATTTAGGACTTAATTTATTATACTTTAATCATATGCTGATGAGGATAATTTGAGAACTTACCCAGCTTACAAAATAGTTTATTCTCTGTTGATTAAACTAATTGGGACGGTGCAAATTGATCTACATTAAGCTAGTGCAATAATAGAACTGCTGTTAGCCTGCTATAATTTAAATACCTCGAGCTAAAATTTTGAGTTGAAAACGATGTTATATATAGCGTCGGATTAGGTGTCAATCACGATTCATATCTAATTATGCAGCAAATGGCAAGAGAAGAGCCATTTTCTGAAGATTCAGGAAGAACTTTACGCTGTTGGAGAGTGATGCAATTTTTGCTTTTCGTATGTTCGTCTCGACCAAATTTATTTTGAAAATTAATGGGGGAAAGGTAATCTATTGTGTGTTAATGTATCCAAAAAAGCTAGAACAGTTTTCGTGAGAGTTTCAATTCAAGGACCCTGTTCGTTTGGTTCACGCACAATAAAAAATGAAAAATGAATACTTAAAAAAAAATCATATCTCCTTATATTTCTTTAAATTTTCTAAAAAGATGATGTTTTCAGTCTGTTTTGCATAGAAAAATAGGCTGTAGAAATATACCACTAAAAATTTCCTCAATTTCCTATGATTAGTCTGGGGACAAAAAACTTAAAAAACAAAAATACCAAAAACATATTTCTATAAGTAATTGTGTTTGGCTGGAGATGAAAATCATGAAATATCATAGAAATGATAATTAACAGAGACGATTAAAAGTGACATGTTAATTATTAGATAACTTTATAATTATTCATCTTATAATACGTACAAAGATATAAAAATATGGAGTCTTGTCGTGAATTGTTATCATATTAATTATGCGCCGATTCTTTCCCTCTATTGTGTATCTCATGTTTTCCAGTCGAACCGCAACTTTCCTCGAGTTAATATTGAATAGTATTATAATTTAGGATAAAAGATGCTTCCTCTACGGTAGAAATGACAAAAGCAATCTTGGACGAATGAGGCGTTCATCTAAGACAAAGCTTTCTTCAGTACAACTATTGCTTTTCTGCTGTACACAGGAATAAACAACCTTCTGTGTAAAGAAAATAATAGTATTATTTATGGGAAAATTGTGTCAAGGCCCCAAAACAATAAAGTGATTGTGACCAGACCCCCCCCCCCCCCCCCCAATTATTTTTGGTGTGACAAAGCCCCCAACCCATAAAGTACTTGTGTTTCAGCCCTTTTTTTCTTTTCCAAGACAACACAGTGAGCTATTATTTAGAAATACCCTAAAATACCCTCAACTCCTTCCCCATCAAAACTTACCTGCCCTCTCCCTCTCCCTCTCCCTCTCCTCTCTTCTCACCCTCAAACTTCCTCAAACCTCCGTCAAATTGGACGGAGGCGGCGATGAGAAGAAGCTGCCACCTTAACCTCTCAAACAACCTCTTCAACCCCCCCCCCCTCTTCAATCTCCACCCTCAAGCACCTTACTGTCCTCGATCTCTACAACAACCTCAGCGGAGCTCTGCCGCCGGAGATCGCTAACCTCACCGCCCTCCGGCACCTTCATCTCAGCGGCAACTTCTTCTCCAGCGAGATCCCCAAAGTGTACGACTACATGAAATCTTTAGAATACTTCGTCGTTTCTGGTAATGAGCTTGGGGGTTTGATCCCGAAGGAGATTGGAGATTTGAGCAGTTTAAAGGAGCTTTAATTAGGGTATTTCAACGGTTATAGCGGCGGGATCTCCGCTGATATTGGAAACTTGTTGAATCTTGTTCGATTCGATGCGGCGCACTGTGGCTTGACTGGTGAGATTGGGAAGTTGAAGAATCTTGATACTTTGTTTTTGCAAGTTAACGGTATCTCCGGCGAGATCACGTCGGAGTTGGGGGAGCTGCAGAGTTTGAAGTCGCTGGATCTTTCCAACAACGCACTCGCTGGTGAGATCCCTGTGGGCTTTTCGAAGCTCACGAATCTTACCCTGTTGAATTTGTTTAGGAATAAGTTAACTGGAGCGATTCCTGAGTTTATTGGAGACTTGCCAAGCTTGAAGTGATGCAGCTTTGGGAGTACAAATTTACTAGGAGTATTCCTAAAAATCTTGGGAGAACAATTATTTTAACAGTTCTATGCCTGATGGTTTGTTTAGCTTACCAAATATAGTCCATATTGAGTTACATGATAATTTGTTAACTGGAGAGTTTCCAAGAACAAAAGATGGTTTGTGTTCTTTAAATTTAGGGCAAATTAGTTTATCCAACAATCGGATTAATAGGAATATTTCAAAAATTGTTCATTGTAAAATTACACAGGCTGTGGAAGTTCTCTCTTCTTCTGTAATTTTGTATGTGTGTGAGTGTTGGTGGTTCATTGTAATGCTAAGAGATTGATGTAAGATGATGTTGTTATTTTATTTATTGTTCTATAGATGAAAGGTTACCGGGGAGGAAAGAGAACTGTGGTTTGGTTGTACTTAGATCAAAATGGAATGAAATATATTGTGTCTATTTAGTGATCTATTTTGGTGTAATTTATTGTGATTGTATGTGAAATGTATTGTGGCTGTCATGTGAATATGTACAAGTTCATTCAAATAGAACTTGATGTGCATAATAAACTAAAGATTATATATAAATTATGTGTATCAAAACCTGAATATTATGGTACATAATATGTACATAATCTTGAGGTTATTGTGTACATAATATATACAGATTATGTACATAATCTTCAAGTTACGATACACTATTAAATATCATAATATGTTAACTTTCACTGTTACATGTTAACTTTCATAATAATATGTTAACTTTCTTCATAAATTATATTAACTCTCATCATTATATGTTAACTCTCTTCGTAACATGTTAACTTTCATCATAATATATTAACTTTCACTGTTACATGCTAACTTTCATAATAATATGTTAATTTTCTTCATAATAAGTTTTTTTGAGCTAAAATTCGATGTGTTTGAAAGACTAAAAGTCCCTCAAGATTATTTATCATTGATATATAAATCATTGATATATACAAACCATAAGTGCGTGAGTCCATGGAAAATCTAAACAATTAACATATTATGAAGAAAGTTAACATATATATTATGGTGAAAGTTAACATGTAACAATGAAAGTTAACATATTATGATGAAAGTTAACATGTAACAATAAAAATTAACATATTATGATAAAAGTTAACATGTTCAGCTGAAAGTTAACATGTTCAGCTGAAAGTTAACATATAATGATGAAAGTTAACATAATTTATGAAGAAAGTTAACATATTATGATGGACATTAATATGTTTAGTTAAAAGTTAGAAACTCTACGCACAAGACAATGTTTCTTCTCTTCTGGTCCTCTTGGCTTTTAGCCTGGGGTTTTAGCATGGAAAGCCGACCATATTTTATCCACCAAGACTCTTCCATTTGTGACTTGACTTGCATGGTGCCGTTAGACTAGAAGGTTATGTTGTCAATGCTAAGATTATGTACATATTATGTACCATAATATTCAGGTTTTGATGCACATAATTTATATATACTTTTCAATTTATTATGGTGAACGTTAACATGTTTAGTTAAAGTTAACATGTTATGATGAACGTTAACATGTTCAGTTAAAAGTTACAATGTTATGAAGAAAGTTAACATATTATGGTGAAAGTTAACATATAATAGTGAAGGTTAACATATTATGATAAAAGTTAACATATAATGATGAAAATTAACATGTTCAGCTGAAAGTTAACATGTTACGAGGAGAGTTAACATATAATGATGAAAGTTAACATGTAAAAGTTAAAGTTAACATATTAGGATGAAAGTTAACATCTTTAGATTAAAGTTAACATGTTATGAAGAAAGTACATGTTAAGTATCAGCTTTTTCTATTAACATGTTACATGTCAGCTTTCTTTATAACATGATAACATGCAACTGAATATGTTAACTTGTCAAATGTACATGTTAAGTATTAGCTTTTCCTATTAACATTCAAGTGAACATGTAGCTTTTCATTTGAACCCGTTAAATATATGTTGTATCAAAACAAAACGTAAACATATGGTGATAAAAATACTAGAAATACAATAAGAACAATAAAGGTCAAGCTTGATGCATTATTTGTCATCCATATCAACTGTTTACACAACAAAATTAATATACACAATACAGACATGCACACAAGTTTTGGTTCAATCACTCAATATTTAGAACAACTTTCTATCATCCTTATCTAATGTCGCTGCTTGATGCTTCTGTTTTCATCATTCTACAACTGTGTAGGGATGATAATCCTCTAGCAACATCAACAACAATATTCACTCGCGTATTCCAACTTATTAGTTGCGCCCCTCCTACAAAAGATGAAAATGATTGTAAAAAATCTAACTAAAACGGTACATATTATGAAAATATGTTGTTGTGAACATACCTGATGCAGAAACAAGTAAATTAGAAAAGCATCTCATTTTCCAATCCAAGCGACTTGTGTGCAGATTCCATGACCTAATCAAGAACATAAGCATAATCCCTATTTGAAATGGAAATAAGGGGGTAAGATCAAATACAAACCCACAAACAATACAAAAGAATTTTGAATAATCCAATCAAAACAAATAAGAGGAAAGAAACCCATTTGACCAAAAGAATAATCAAGTTGACCCAAGTCCTAAACGGTCCAATCCAAGCAAAACCCACCAACCGTTCGCCAAAATGCCCAACACATATTCACAAACTTCAAACCCTAAACAAAAGGGGGAACAATCAAAATAATAACAAGGAACCCATTTGACCCCCAAGACAGGACAAAACTAACCCAGTTCACTCAATTGCCCAATTCAACCAAAAACCAATAGAAATTTCAAACCCTAAACAAATGGGGGGGGGGGGGCATAGCAATTATAAAACTCGGTGTAGGCATCAATCGCATCGCCCAATCGCTCCTTCTTGAAATACGTGTTGCCGTTGACCTTCAGGAGCTCTGCTTGCTTGGCGACGCTCGCCGGCACCGGCGCCATCGCCGCGACGTTCGCGAGTGTGGCGGTGGAGAGGCTTTGGCTACTTGGTCTTCGAGAAGATGTCTGAGCTTTAATGGACTGAAAACTAGGGTTTTGAAGTTGGCTTTAATGCCTGAGCTTTAATGGACCTTCAGAAGCTTTAATGCCTGAGCTTTAATGGCTGAGCTTTGAGCTTGAGAAGAGAGAAAAGAGAAGAGAGAGAGAGAGAGGAGGGCAGTTTTGGGTTTCTGAAAAAAAATCCTCTTTGTGCTGTCTTGAAACTTTAAATAGGGGTTGAAAATAATTACTTTATGTAATGAGGGCTTTGACACACAAAAAAAAATGCAGGGGGCCTAGTCACATTCACTTTATTTTTTGAGGGCCTTGACACAATTTTTCCATTTATTGTTTTAAAATATATTTATAAAATGCTATATTTTGGAGAATGGATTTTTTAAATAATATTTGAGCTCCTAATTGGGAGTTTGTTGTAATATTTCTCTTAGTAGGGAGCTCCTAAGTGGACCCCATGCTTGAGAGCACTCCAACAAGAGCTCCTTAGAGATTGTTGGAGATGTTCTTAGAGCCTGTTTTGTTGGTTTCACGATTGTCGGAAATTTATTTTTAATAAAAAAATCTATTTTTGTGAGTTTCTTTGAATTTTCAGAAAATATACCTCATATGTTTGGTTCGCGTCGAATTGAGTAAAGAAAATAGGTTTCCATCGTGCTTGATGTTTGTTTCGGAAAAAAAAGGGAAATTCAAATATTTTAATTCTCATATTATTGCCCAGAGAATAAGCGTGCTCACTCAATCAATATTTTAATCCCTAGTTAATAGGTTTTCATTACATTTTCTAGCTTTGAGCTTGGAAGTGGGGGTCTCCAATTTTGCTAAAATGTGGAAGGATTTTTGATGCAGAAGACCTTGTCAGAGAATAGAAATTAATTTCCACTGGGTTCTCTAGCGAACCAAAAACATTCCCTTATGATATACGGTCTTTCTCTTTCACGGGAGCTTTAATAGGCCAACATAATTTATCTGGAACAACTTCATATTTAAAAAGAAAAAGGAAATCAATATTAACTAGAAAACAATTTCTATTTAGAGGGTATTTATCAACAATCTAAGGTTCTTACTTCTCTTTCATCTTCAATTAACGTATGAATAAAACATAGGAGTTTGCAATATTATGAGATCGCAAAGATTATAACTGGCGGATATTCATGATGATTTAAGCGCACAGTTGAAGGATCCATGGTACAAACTTTATTTATTTATGAAAGATCTTTGTTCAGTTATACAAATTTCTTTCTCACATGTAGATTTTCACTCTTTCTCTCATTGGTTATGGTTATGAGATAGATGCCCAAATAAATAGGTGTATAATATCTTATCTTAAAAATAAGATATTCATTATCCTAATGAGTATAGGATTCTATCTTTAAGTCTTTACGTGTAGATATAGGGATTTGCATAAAAACAATATGATAGGATTTGCATAAAAACGATGTGATATACACCATAAACCTTTATATAATTGTCATCTCCTTCTCCATCCGAATTCATGCTTTATGCAGTAGCCGCAAGGTAATATGTGGGAGGCTTCTCGCCAGTTGCACGGTAATCAAGAAAGGCATGAAAATCCTTCCTTAAATTCGGGACATGTAATCTCGAAACAAAGATTTACATATTGATACATGATTATGCGAGGTTTAAATTGATATCAGAGCGAAATTATGGTTTCTCACATTTTTTAGGGTTAGATCTAGGTATTATTACATTTTGTACTAGTTTATATTAGATCTGTAGTTTCTTGATGTGAAATATAAAAGTTGGGATTTTTAATAAAAAAATTCTTTTTATTAAATTAAATTTTTTGTGTTAAAATCTAATTTTTTGACAACTCGGATGTTAGATCTATAGTAAAAAAAAATCTAATTTTTATGAATTATTGGGAAAATCAATAAATAAACCAAAGATCTTTTTTCTAAAAATTAAAAAAATTATTAATTATTTGAATTTAATTTTTCTAATTTTTAGAACTTAATAAAAGGGGTTTAAGAAACCCTAGCCATCACCAGTGTCTGGCTACGCGTTAGGCACCAGCTTCCTACCATAGCCAGCGCTGGCGCCAGTGTGGTTATTTTTTGAAATAAGAAAACACTAACCATATCCTGTTGCTTTTGCGCTGGGGTGAAAGGGCGGGACCCAATGGGGAAGACTTTAGCATTAGGTGCCAGAGTCCGGCCTCCAATCATCGCCGATATTGGGTAGCGATAGGTTTTTCTTTTTGTTAATTGTATTAAACAAACACAGCGAGCTAGGTCTGCAGGAGACAGCGGCTTGGTCACCATCGCCAGCGAAGCTGTAGGCGGGGCCACTGGGGAACTCTGATAGGGTCGAGGAGGAGCTCTTGGGCAACACTACCACTAACACCATCACAATATCTGAACCCCTAGGGTTTTGAGACCATAGGGGCATAACCATAAATAAGTTGTTTTGTGTTTTTTAATCTGGATAAAATGTTTATATATCAGAGAAATTATTTAAAAATAGTAAAAATATCTTTTTTGTTAAATATTTAGAAAAGTATTTTTATTATTTATCTTCATAAATTTAGGAAACTTCTGATCTATAACGTACTGGATTTCATGATAAAATTGTATTTGGATTTTAGAAACATAATTGTTATTGAGCTTTGAAAGTTTAGGAAAATTATTTTTATACACCAGAAATTTATTTATACAATCCTAATAAAATCTTATAGATTTTGATGTGTATCTATTCTAGTAGGAGCGCTTGGTACGTGAACTAATTTCATGAGAAATAAAAAATCCTAAAAAAATTGACACGATAAATAGATAGTTAAATATTAAAAATAAAATTTCTTGCTTATGTTTGTCATGCCACATGTTCACATGCATATTAGATATCATAAATAAATAATTTTAAGTGGGAGATTTCAGGTAGAGATAGAACTATTATTTAAGAATCCAATCAAGTCTATCTCTAAGAAATCTTATATTTTATGTTTTAAAATTTTATTACAATTTTAAAAGTCATATCCTTGAGCACCATGGTTGGGGCCTTAGACCTTCTTCTCTTTGTTTAGGATGTTGTTTTGTTATCGGTATAAAAGGCTTGATGAGATGGAATATTCTTCAGGGGAAGAACACTTTTCCATGTAAGTGCCAATAATCTTAATGTACTCGTAATTAAAGTGTCATACCCTTTCTTTTCAAAATAAAGTACGAAAATATTTATTTTGAAATTATTCCGGGGCTAAGTAGTTGAGATACCTTTGTTGAAAGATCCATTTTCTCCAAAGAGCAAAATATATTGGTGAGTATTGAGGCAATAATATTTGAGTTGGAACAAGGTTCAACTCAGACTCAAAGATTTGAGGCTGGCCAATACAAGATCTAAAAGCGAAAAGATTGTTCAAAGTGGAACACTAGGTGGACTGCAAAGAAAAGTAATCTCGTCATGGAGTATGAGGATAATCAGAATGCATAGAGCTTTCAGAATGTTCTTAATGCGAGATGCGAATATATCTCCCTAATGAGGATCCAAGCTCTTATTCAAAAGTTGGGATTGTGAGATAAAACCGATAGGTAGAATATTAAATTCATCTTTGGATAAAAACATCTATGATCATGAATCATGAGATAGCTGGAACTACGTCGTCCTATGAGCGTAGGTGTAGGCAGTTATCAAGGATTTACATAACTCTAAGAAAGATATTTGTTATTTTTATTTTATGTTGCAGATGCGATAACATCTGGGGATGTACAAATAAAAGTGAAATATGAGTCTAAACTTTAGGGTGTGTTCAAGGCTAAAATGTCTATGTTAGCTTTGGAAGCTAAATATCCAAGGCAGAAAGTTGAGAGCCTAGTTGCAACGAATACACCAGAATATTTTCAGAATGGTACCCAAATAAAAAAAGCCAATTAAAAGGTGAAAACACCAAATAATAAGAGTAAGATTAATTGATATGAGTGCAAACAAGTCGATTATTTCACAAAAGAAAATTCGTTAACTCATGAACCACATCTGCGAGGCAGAGAGAGGTTCATAGACTTTTAGAAGATTCCATATGGGAATAGAAAGATCTGGATGAGGACTACATAGCAGTGCTGGGCACTGAAGTGTATAAGTTTTTCTTGAGTTCAAAGAATAAATAGATCTTTTAATACTCCCATTATGATGAGGAACCATCTCTCAATAGTTAGCCTTATGGGATTTATTAGTTTCTCATTTGGGGATAACTTACTAAGGTTTGCTTTAAGGATTCTCTGTTGTGTATGAAGCCAAGTTATTAGCTTAGTTGATTTTAGAATGTGACTATTTTTTTGGATAATTGACTTATCTTCTATTTTATCATGTACCCCGAATTAAGATTGAATCTCATTCACTGTATAATAGACTAGGTCACAATGGAGATATGTATAACTAGCCAGGGGCAACCTAGATATATCGGGATATATCTATTTATCTATGAGTATAGTATTGTAGATAAAATCACTGTGAAGCTATTTAGTAAAGCTAGAAGAGCCTCTGTTGCAATTAATATGCTCTATTTTGCAAACCAGTATTTATGAAGATACAAAATGGAGCACCTTAATTTTGCATGTTTAAAGAGAAACTCTATAGATCACGTGTATCTGATTTCACTCCTAGTTAAATTCTTTAATTTGTTTCCAGTGCTGAATCAACAAGATGATGTAAGCATCAAAAAGTATGATGGATATTTTTTAAAAGAAAATTCAAATTAGTGCTAGTATCCATCAGAGAAGAAATCATATTTGGGTAGTCTAATCTCTACTTGACTAAGATGTATCACCAATCTCAAGGAGAGTAGAGCAATCCTATAATATTTACTCCTTATATACATATTAGTATCACTTCGATTGTAAAATATTAAGTTTCATGTTTCCAAAATTTTATTTTTTTTCTGTTAATCACTCATATTATAAGAAACCCCTGATTAGTAGAAAACAAAGAATTAAACAAACATCAAAGTAATATGCAGAGAAATATTAATTTTATTATCTTTCTAGTATATTATAAAATTTAAGGAGAAGAAGAGGCAAACATGCTCTTTCTAGTATATTATAAAATTTAAGGAGAAGAAGAGGCAAACATGCTCTTGGGTCTCCAAACTATATTCTAAAGCCCTCCTCCCTTTCAAAATAGAAAATGAAGAGATCCTTCTCATCGTCTCTTGCACACTTTAAATCTCTATTTCTTTCTTCTTTTATTTATCTCTTTTAGTTGTTCTTTTTGAATGGCAAATGAGGTCTCAATTTATAGGGAAGACAAAGGTGAACTTTGTTGCCATATGCCAAGAAGAGATTGGTGGGGGAGTTATGAGAACTTCTAGTAATAACTTTCTTATTAAAACCACCTATCACATCTACTTATCACAGCCAATGTATCTTCCTCTATCTTTCATGTCTTAAGTGTTTATCATATTTTAAATTTGATGTTCCTTATCATAGGTGCTATGAGTAACTCACACACCTTCAAGCTGAAATTAAGTTTATATGAGGATGAGTATACTTGAGCTAAAATGTATTTCTATGACTTATGATCACATGACAATACCAATATCACATATCCTTAAGTTAGAGAATTTGGTTTATATGAGGGGTTGAGGCATGTGCCTTCGGCAGGATTAGTAGAAAGTACACATACTTTCAAATTTAATTCTCAAATTTACACGAAGTGCTGTCATTCTCACGTTGCTTTTGATTTATACGGGGTATTACCATCCTCACAATTGGTTTTATTGATAAGCCTTTTTGTGCTCATCAAATTTGATAGATATAAGGGGGAAGACATTACCTCTCTTAATTAATTAATATGGAGGGGCCACTCTCAAGTTAACTTTTATAGTTGAATACATGACGTGTAGGTATTCTCAAATTGATTTTATTATTAAAGCTTGTCCAAATGTATACCCCTATAACTAATTACGCTTGTGGCTTGTTGAGGCGTGAAATTTTTTTTGTGTCTATAGGTGAGTAATTAGTTAAGCAAAAGTATTAAAGATCTACACCTATGTTAGCCCTTATGTTTTGATGATGATTTACAACCACCATTATCGGTACTAATTGCTTGTTGAGTGATATTGTAGTTAATATATATATCAAGCTTGTTAGTACCATTTATGGAGGATTGGATGGAATATAAGCTACAACGACGATATCCAAAGGAGGAGGAGGTATAATGATGAAGCAATGTTTAATCAAGAACACTAAACGCAATGAGAAGCTTCATCAACTCTAAAGCAATATTAAGACTCAAGAAATGTATCTCTATGTGAGAGATGTTTGCTATTTTTATTTTCTTTCTAGTGCTAGAATGTAGGCAAGTAGTTGCAGATTTCATTTGAAGCTATTGGGATATCACACACACACATATTTTCATACTCATATTTTTTTGACGGTTTTGATAAAATATAGTTTTTCACAAGTATGAGGACCTATTTGTAAAATTCCTTTTCTAAACAGTTTGTTTTTAGTGTTAAAAACATTTTATAAAGTTATACAATTTTTAGAAAACATTTGAGTATTTTTATAGATTTTTAAAAGAGTCAAAAATAGTTTTAAACCAGGTATCAGCATGTATCATGACGGTCGACTGCGCCAGGGTTTTTTCCTCAGGAGCCAGCAACAACTAATACGGTCGATCATGGCGGTCGACCGCCTCTATTCAGATGGCTTAGGAACTCCTACGGTTGACCGTCACGGTTGACCAAACTGATTACAGCAGTTTTCACGGTCGACCGCCGCGGTCGACCGTAGCCTTTGCAGCAGCTTTTCCTTGACCTTGGAAACCTTCGCGGTCGACCGTGAAAATCTCACGGTCGACCGCTGATCGCCTAACGGTCAGTTTTGGTATAGAATTAGAAAATCTTTTTGGTGGGATTTTAGGGGATTTGGGTATGAGTTTTGGCTGCTGTTCTTCTTCCTATTTAAACCCTCATAATCCCCTTCTTTAGAGCCATCCAAGCTCATTACAAATCCTTGGTGTTTAGTTTATTGTTTTCAAAAGAGCAAAAATTTTCATTCCTGTTTTTTACTATTTTTAAGTTCACATCCCAAGCTTCAAGTGTGATCTTTCTCCTTGCCATGAGGTTACTGTAAAGAGAGAGATTTTACTCCATTTACTACTATTGTGAGCTTGATCTTATGGAGATCAATTGTGTGGTTATGAGATCTCGTGGAGATCGTTGTGTAGAAGAAGTTCCGGCTTCCAAACCGGGTTGTGTAGTGGATTCTCCTCGAGAGTGGGGAGCGAGGACGTAGGTCGGCTGATCGAACCTCGTTAACACATCGTGTGTCACTTGGATAACGATCACTAACCTTATCTCATTTACTTTGGTTTTTTATTTTGTGGTGCATTGCATTGTCTTAATTTTTATTGCATAATTATTGCCTCAAGACCCTAATCACCCCCCTCTAGGATCCAACAATTGGCATCAGAGCTTGGTCTATATTTGTTTTTGGTCTATCCACCTTAGAGGAAAGATTCTATGGAGGCTTCATTGAATGTGCATGTGCTTGAGGGACAATCCGCCACTAGACCCTCGCTTTTCACCGATAACAATTTTGCCTATTGAAAAGATAGTATGAGGATTTACCTTCGTTGCATTGATCTTGATATTTTAGAGCTCATAGAGAAGAAGTATGTAGAAAAGTCCAAGATTAGTAACATGACTGATGGAGAAAGACTTCAAGCTAATCTCAATGCTAAGGCCATGAATGCCTTAATTTGTGGTCTTTCCCCAAATGAGTATAATAGGGTCTCCACGTGTGCAATCGCACACGAAATTTGGGTAAAATTATATATTACACATGAAGGAACCTCCTAAGTTAAGGAGTCTAAAATTAGTGGGCTTATGCATGACTATGAGTTATTTAAAATGCTTCCTAATGAATCCATTGATGCTATATTTTCTCGCTTTACTAAAATCATCAATGAATTGCATGGTCTTGAGAAGACATTGACTATTCAAGAGATGAACTACAAGATCCTTTGTTCATTAGCTCCAGCGTGGGAGCCTAAAGCTACGGCCATAGAGGAAGCTCACGATCTTACTACTCTAGCTCTCGATGGCCTCATCGGCAAGCTTAAAGTTCATGAGAAGAAGCTTAAAGGGAATGGGAAAGAGGAAGTGCCCCTACGGAAAAGTAAGGAGTCATCCCCAAAAATGAAGACCATAGCTCTCAAAAATGAAGACCAGAGCTAGTGATAACCCCTCATCTTCAGATAGTGAAGTTAATTTTTCTAGAGAAGTGGCTCACCTCTCTAGAAGAATATCAAGACTCATAAGCATGAATAAGAAGTTTAATCCCCGATCTAACAACAAATTTTCTTCGCGTGTAGGAAAATGTTTTGAATGCAACGAACCGGTTCATATTGCCAAAGATTACCCTAAGCTCAAGGAGAAATATTTGAAATACAAGAAGAAGAAAGTCATGTATACCGGATGGGAGGAATCCGAACCAAGCGATTCGGATAGGAATGAAGAAGGAGCAAAGATTGCTATTCATGATCCCAGCATTTGCTTTATGGCTTATGAAAAGGAGGTAATATCCGATACCGAAAGTGAATCTTTTTACATGCAATATGATCTAACAACTGCATTAGAAGAGTTAAACATTAAGTTTAAAAGAATAACAAAAGAACACTCTTCCTTTAAAAAATTACATACTTCTTGTGATTCCAAACTTGAGCAACTACAATCCTCACTTGCTCTAAAAGATGAATTGCTAGGGGATCTTGATTTTGAAAACAAACAATTGAGATCTAAAATTAAAAGACTTGAAATTGAAAGTGGTAGAATTAAACCTACTCATGCATATTCTAGTCATCATCACCTTGAGAGAAATAGGTTTCATAGATCTTATGCTTCTACACACAAGAGAAATTTTGTGTGTACATATTGCATGAAATATGGTCATATCTCCACTCATTGTAGGATTAAAGATAACCATGATTATTATGGAATGACATGGGTACCCAAAGGTACTAAGTTTACTAACAACCAAGGACCCAATATTTGGGTACCTAAAGTTACTACACATTCATCTTATGTAGGGAACATCACGAACATGACGTAGAGAGATGTGGCACATTGATAGTGGTTGCTCACATCATATGACGGGCACCAAAGAGATATTTGCAATCCTATTAAGGAGTGAAGGAGGTAACGTCTCCTTCGGTGGCGGTGAGAAATGTAAAATCATAGGTATTGGATGCATTGGTAAGATACATTCTCCCATAATAGAGGATGTTTATTTGGTTAGTGGCTTAAATCATAATCTTCTTAGAATTAGCCAATTAAGTGATAAAGGTTTTGATATTTCTTTTAAACTGGATAAGTGCATTGTTAGTTAAATAGAAAAATTGTTTTTGTTGCTAATAGAAAATCTAATGTATATATTTTTGAGATGAACGAGCTAGTAGATCAAGATGTTAAATGCCTTACGGCGGTTGATGAAAATCATTGGATTTGGCATAAGAGACTTGGACACGTCAACATGGAGTTGATATCCAAGCTATCCGAAAAGAATCTTGTAAAAGGGTAACCAAATTTGCATTTCATCAAATATACTATTTGTGACGATTGTGCTAAAGGTAAACAAACAAAGTCTTCCTTTAAATCTATTAATGAGGTATCAACTTCTAAACCCTTGCAATTACTTCATCTTGATCTCTTTGGTTCTATGCGTGTTACCTCTCTAGGAGGCAAAGACTATGTTTTTGTTATCATTGATGATTTCTCTCGTTTTACATGGATAATCTTTCTTGGTAGTAAAGATGAATATTTTAAAGAATTTTCAAATTATGTCAAAAGAATTAAAAATAAAAAAGAGTTGAACATTGTTAAAATTAGAAGTGATCATGGTGGTGAATTTCAAAATAAATTTTTAGTGATTTTTGTGCGCATCGTGGCATAACTCACGTATTTTCAGCTCCAAGAACACCACAACAAAATGGTATTGTTGAACGAAAAAATCGCACCATACAAGAGATGACACAAACAATGATTAATGCTTTTGATTTACCAAAATATTTTTGGGCGGAAGCCGTCAATACGGCTTGCCATGTTTTGAATCGTGTTTTGATTAGACCAAAGCTCAAGAAAACTCCTTATGAACTATTTTATGGCAAAACTCTCTTTATTGGATACTTTCGTATTTTTGGTTGCAAATATTTTATCTTGAACACCAAAGATCATCATGATAAATTTAATTTAAAATTAATATTGGCAATTTATTAGGATATACACCTAGAAGTAAGGCTTATAAGGTCTTCAACAAACAAACTCTTGCCATTGAAGAATCTATAAACGTTACTTTTAATGAAACAAATATTGGTTTACAAGTTGGTTTACCTAGGAAGGATGATGATGATGTTGAGGGAGGATTGGAACTTTTGCAACTAAATGAAACACCCTCAATAGATGCACAAAAGGATGGAGAAAGTAACAACATTCAAGAGCAAGAAGAACTCTCCAAAGCATGAAAATTTGCACCAAATCATCTAAATGAGCAAATAATAGGGAATCCTTCACAAAGGGTTCTAAAATACTCAAAAACTTTGAGTGAGTGTGGTAATGTTGCCTTCCTATATCAAATAGAACCTAAAAAGATAAATGATGCTTTAAAAGATGAGTTTTGGGTTTTAGCAATGCATGATGAACTAAACATTTTTCAAAGAAATAATATTTGGAAATTAGTTCCTAGACCTAATAATGTTCATGTTATTAGAACTAAATGGGTTTTTAGAAACAAACTTGATGAACATGGCATAGTCACGAGGAACAAAGCTCGTTTAGTTGCCTAAGGATACAATCAAGAGGAGGGCATAGACTATTATGAAACGTTTGTACCTGTTGCAAGGTTTGAATCCATTAGAATGTTCTTAGCATTTGTAAGTTTTAAAAAATTTAAATTATTTCAAATGGTTGTGAAAAGTGCTTTTTTAAATGGTTCTATAGAAGAGGAAGTATATGTTGAGCAACCCCTAGGTTTTATGATCATTCATTTCCTAATCATGTTTATCGGGTTCAAAAATCTTTATATGGGTTAAAACAAGCTCCTAGAGCTTAGTATGCTCACCTCTCTAGTTTTCTTCTTGAAAATAGTTTTTCTAAAGGGAAAATTGATAATACACTTTTTGTGAGAAAAAGAAAAAATAATTTCTTTTAGTTTAAATATATGTTGATGATATCATTTTTGGTGCCACTAATGAAAGTTTATGCAAGGAATTTTCTAAAGTTATGCAAGATCACTTTGAGATGAGCATGATGGGAAAACTCACTTTCTTTCTCGGGCACAAAGTCAAGCAAACTAAGGATGAGATATTTGTTTCTCAAAGCAAGTATGCTAGAGAATTGGTAAAGAAATTCGGATTGGAGAACTCTAAGCATGCACCAACTCCCATGAGTACAAGTATCAAGCTTGATGCGGATGATAGTGGTGAGGACGTAGACCAAAAATTTTACCGAGGTATGATAGGTAGTCTTCTTTACCTTACCGCTAGTAGACCCGATATCATGTTTAGTGTGTGTGCATGTGCACGTTTTCAAACTTCTCATAAAACATCCTATTTGATTTCGGTTAAAAGAATTATTAAATATGTCAATGGTACAATTGATCTTGGTTTATTTTATCCAAAAAACATCTCTTTTGATCTTCATGGTTTTATGATGCCGACTTTGCCGGATGTAAGGTAGATCGCAAGAGTACGAGTGGTACATGTTAATTTTTGGGTAACTCTCTTATCTCTTGGACCTCCAAGAAACAAAATTGTGTTGCTTTGTTCACTACGAAAGCGGAATACATTACCATCGGCCTATGTTGTGCCCAACTTATATGGATGAAACAAAGTTTAGTTGACTATGATTTGTATTTTCAAAATACAATTTTTTTTTTGTGATAACACTAGTACTATAAAAATTTCAAAAAATTCTGTTTTGCACTCTAGAACCAAGCATATTTATGTGCGCCATCATTTCTTACGCGATCATGTAGAGAGGCAAGATGTTTCCCTTATTTATATTGACACTAAATCTCAATTAGCGGATATCTTTACTAAGCCTCTTGATGAAGATAATTTTTGTCGCATAAGAAATGGTTTGAGTTTATGCACTATGTAAAAGTTTTGTTTGTTTGCTTGATTAGTTGCACTTCATTTGTATTTTTTTGTTTACCATTTCATTTAACCCATTTTGATGGTGACAAAGGGGGAGATAAATATCCTCATTTGTTGCACATAGTTAAGGGGAGCTCATAGATAGGGGGAGCTACTATCTATAAGCTATATTTATTTCGCTCTAATATATTGGTTGGTTGTCATCATCAAAAAGGGGAAGATAGTTAGCCCTTATGTTTTGATGATGATTTACAACCATCATTATCGGTACTAATTACTTATTGAGTGATATTATAGTTAATATATATCAAGCTTGTTAGTACCATTTATGGAGGATTAGATGAAATATGAGCTATAACAACGATATCCAAAGGAGGAGGAGGCATAGTGATGAAGCAATGTTTAATCAAGAACACTAAATACAATGAGAAGATTCATCAACTCTAAAGTAATATCAAGACTCAAGAAATGTATCTCTATGTGAGAGATATTTGCTATTTTTATTCTCTCTAGTGCTAGAATGTAGGTAAGTAGTTGTAGATTTTATTTGAAGCTATTGGGATATCACACACATATTTTCATACTCATATTTTTTGACGGTTTTGATAAAATATAGTTTTTCACAAGTATGAGGACCTATTCGCAAAATTTCTTTTCTAAACAGTTTGTTTTTAGTGTTAAAAATATTTTACAAAGTTATACAATTTTTAGAAAACATTTGAGTATTTTTATAGATTTTTAAAAGAGTCAAAAATAGTTTTAAACCAGGTATCAGCCTGTATCAGTTCGTGGTCGACCACCACGGTCGACCGCGCCAGGGTTTTTCCCTCAGGAGCTAGCAGCAACTAATGCGGTCAACCGTGACGGTCGACCGCCTCTATTCAGATGGCTCCGGAACTCCTACGGTCGACCGCCACGGTCGACTGAGCTGATTACAACAGTTTTCACGCTCAACCACTACGATCGACTGTAGCCTTTGCAGCAGCTTTTCCTTGACCTTGGAAACTTCACGGTCGATCGCGAAAATCTCACGGTCGACCACCAATCGCCCAACGGTTAGTTTTGGTACAAAATCAGAAAATCTTTTATGTGGGATTTTAGGAGATTTGGGTATGGGTTTTGGCTGCTGTTCTTCTTCCTATTTAAACACTCATAACCCCCTTCTTCAGAGCCATCCAAGCTCATTGCAAATCCTTGGTGTTTAGTTTATTGTTTTCAAAAGAGTCAAAATTTTCATTCCTGTTTTTCACTGTTTTCAAGTTCACGTCCCAAGCTTCAAGTGTGATCTTTCTCCTTACCATAGGGTTACTGTAAAGAGAGAGATTTTACACTATTTACTACTTTTGTGAGCTTGATCTTGTGGAGATCAATTGTGTGGTTGTGAGATCTCGTGGAGATCGTTGTGTAGAAGAAGTTCCGGCTTCCAAACCGGGTTATGTAGTGGATTCTCCTCGAGAGTGAGGAGCGGGGACGTAGGTCAGTGGACCGAACCTCGTTAACACGTCGCGCGTTACTTGGATAACGATCTCTAACCTTATCTCATTTACTTTTTTTTATTTTGTAGTGCATTACATTGTCTTAATTTTTTATTGCATAATTATTGCCTCAAGACCCTAATCACCCCCCCCCCTAGGTTCCAACAACCTAATCATGAGAGAGTATCTATCTTGCAAGTTTAGGGAACTATTCCAAGAGAAAGGAAAATGCTAAAATATTAAAAATAGCATTAAAAGTTGAGCCTTTTTACCACTTTGTCGTTAAAGATTGTGTTGGATAGCAAGTTATTGGGCCAAATAGGATTCCTAGTCTGTTTTAGTTTTAGTTTTAGAATTGTTGGATTCATAGTATGTTTTGATTTTAGGGTTATTGGGATTCCTAGTCTATTTTAGTTTTGTTTTTAGAATTATTGAATTCCTAGTTTGTTTTGGTTATAGGGTTTCTATATATATAACGTTTTAGAAGAGATTTGTAGAGAGAAAAAAAGGTTGTTTTGTGCACTTTGAGAGGAAGATTTCTGAGAGGTGAGTTGAGATATTTTGGTGAGGGTTATTTTGTGTGTTTGAAAGTTGTAACCCATTGTTTTTCTCCTCCATATAGTAAAAACTCACCATCCTCTCCCCGTGGACGTAGGCAATTTGCCGAACCACGTAAATCTCTGTGTTTGTGATTGGCTTGTGCTATTCTTTTGTGAATTGCACTCGTTAGTTATTCTCCTCTCATTGCTCGATGACTCATTTGGTTTGTGTGCACGCTTCCATCGACACGCAACAATTAGTATTGGAGTTCTAGGGTCTATGACTTAGGGTTTATTTTGGGTGGAGGAAAATTCATTGTTGGAAGCTTGGATCTTGGAGATCTAGGCTTCGATGGAGATAGCATTGTGGAGTTACCAGTTGGAGATCTCGCCTTCCTCGTGTGGTTGAGAGTTCGTGTTGGAATCCAATCTAGGGTTCAAGTTGGGTAATTTCTCAATTGTATCAGTTATTAGAATTTTCTTTATAATTTAGAGTTAGCAAGCAATGGAAGGAGATAGTGGTGAAAGCAACAAGGCTACGGCAAGTACGATTCAAGTTGCACTTTAGAATATGAAGATCTGTGTTGTGAACTATGACGGCAAGATCAACTTTAAGTTGTGCATGAGTGATGTGCAGGATACTTTGAATGCTCCTAACTTGGAGGAGACCATCATGGTCCATGAGAGGCCACCGAAGTATGATGAAGCGATATGAGACAAGATGAATCAAAACGCTTATGGGGTAATAAGATCTTGTTTGGAATAAGAGTTGAAGTACGATGTGATCGATGTGACATCTGCGATGAAGATGTGAGAGATTCTCAACAACAAATATCTTACAAAGAGTGTTGAGAACTGGTTGTACTTGCTATGAAGATTGTTCAGATTCCAGATGTCCAGGGGTACCTCACTTGCAGATTATGTGAATAACTACACAAAGTTATTATCGGACTTGGTGAATATGGATGAGAAGATATCAATGAGTACAATGTGATTATTTTAATAGGCTCCTTACCTGATGTAGAGTATGATACATTCGTGCTCACTTTGTTGAATGGTAGATCTTCCATCATCTATAGTGAAGTGACCAATGCGTTGATGAATTTCGACTTGTGGAGAAAGGATAAAGAATCTTCCAGAGCTAGCATTTTAGGAGAGGCCTTATCGACGAGAGGAGTGAGTCCCTATCTGAGAAGTGACAACAGAGGCAGGCCAAAGTCAAGAGGCCACTACCAATTAGCGAAGAACCAGTGTGCTTTTTGCAAAGAACAAGGACATTGGAAGAGAGATTGTCCGAAGCTCATTGAGAAGGAGAATAGCAAGAAGAAGGGCTCGAAGGCCAGCGAGGTGAATGTTGCTAAGAGTAGTAACGATTCAGATGATTCATACTTTTCTCTATTGATTACTCCAGAGGTTAACCATCCTGATGCATCGGATTAGATGCTGGATTCTGGTGCTACTTATCATGTGACTCCCCGACGAGATTGGTTTGTATCTTTCGAGAAGCTCAATAGGGGGTGGTGGTCATTAGAAATGATCAATCCTGTGGTATTTGTGGGATGAGTACCGTTAGGATTCTGATACACGATGGAGTTATTCGTGAGTTGAATGAAGTAAGATTTGTTCCTCAGTTGAAGAAGAATCTTATTTCCGTTGGAGATTTAGAGGCAAAAGGATTCAAGGTGACTTTTGAGAGTACCGTAGCAAAAGTTACTAAGGGATCTTTGATAGTGATGAAGGGAGTTAGCAGTAGAAATCTATATTATCTAAAAGGAAGCATCGAGATTGGCCAGGTAGCTTTAGCAGTTTTAGAGACGGACATGAGCAGACTTTGGCACTACAGATTAGGGTACACAGGAGAAAAGTCACTACATTGTAAGCATGAGCAATTGAAGGGAGCCAAGAACGGAAAGATTACATTCTGTGAGTACTGTGTTCTTGGTAAGAAGACTAAAGTAAAGTACGTGACAGCTATTCATAGGATGAAGACATCTGGGATTATGTGCACACGGATGTTTGGGTCCCACCAAGACGGTATCATTTGGTGGTCGATATTGGTTCATCACGTTTGTAGATAACTATTCTAGGCATTATTGGGTGTACACCATAGCGAAGAAGAGTGAAGTTCTAGAGATATTTGTGGAGTGGAAGAGAAGATTAGAACTACAGACAGGGAGAAAGATCAAGACGTTGAGATCCGATAATGGCGGTGACTACACTTCAGACCCCTTTTAGCAGCTATGCTGAGACGAGGGCATAGAGAGATACTTCACAGTTAGTCATACACCATAACAGAATAGGGGTGGCAGAGAGGTTGAATCTATCTTTACTGGAGAAGATCCGATGTTTGTTATCGCAGAGTGGTTTGGAGAAGATCTTTTGGGCTAAGACACTTTCATATGCGAATCACATCATTAATATGCTGCTTTCATCTACAATAGAGGGGAGAACTCCTATAGAGATGTTGTTGGGAGAACCAGCACATGATTATGATCATCTCAATCTATTTGGGTGCCCTGCATTTTATCATGTCAGAACTGATAAATTGGAACCTCGAGCTAGGAAGACCATATTTGTAGGATTCAAGCGTGGTTTGAAAGAATACAAGCTTTGGGATCCAGTTAAGAAAAATATTGTGCTGAGTAGATGCGTCACATTCGATGAGGCTTCACTATTGAAGCCTACTAGCTCTTATTAGATGGAAAGCACCCCGACAGAAGAGATATCGCATGTGGTGGAGATTGATACAGCTCCACAGAGTCCATATGAGACCATATCTATTAGAGTGCCGACTGAGGTGATGCTAGGTGAGCACAGTGATGATTTGGAGGATACAGGTATGATAGAGCAGGATCAAGGACCAACGTCTTAGGTTCAGGATTCAATTGTAGTTCGGAGACCAAGGAGAGACATACGATTGCCAACAAGGTATACGAATACAGTCATTGCATATGAACTTCCGGTGGAGAGTGTCAACGAGATGGTTCATACTATATTCAGAGAGGCTAAGCAGAGTTCATAGGATGATTTGTAGCATGAGGCTATGCAGGAGGAGATGGAGTCTCTTCACAGGAACGACACATGGGAGCTTGTTGAGCTTTCAGATGGGCGGAAGGCTATTGGTTGCAAATAGATGTATACGAAAAAGGAGGGCATTCAGGGCACTCCTATGAGATTTAAGGCTAGATTGGTTGCGAAGGGTTATGCACAGGAAGAAGGGATTGACTACAATGAAGTCTTTTCTCTGGTGGTGAAGCACTCTTCAATTCGGATCTTGCTAGCTTTTGTGGCACAATATGGTTTGGAATTAGACCAGTTAGATGTGAAAACAGCCTTTCTTCATGGTGATTTTGATGAAGAAATTTATATGACTCAGTCATTAGGGTTTTGAGCTACTGGAAAGGAGAAATTGATGTGTAGATTGAAGAAATCGCTATACGGGTAGAAGCTTTTTGCGAATTTGCACTTGTTAAGGCCTTTCGAGGCTATTTGGATGAACACAGGTGGCTTAATCTCATGTGAGAGGGGGTACGTAGGCAACCACATTGGTACAGCCGGATTTGGAGAGATGACATATTGGTGCTCTTGTTGGTGTCAGCTCAGCTTTGGGAACACTTGGCCGAGGTGGAGAATTGTTGGATAGAAGGTTATTGGCCCAAATAAGATTCCTAGTCTGTTTTGATTTTGATTTTAGAATTGTTGCATTCCTAGTCTGTTTTAGTTTTAGAGTTATTAGGATTCCTAGTCTGTTTTGGTTTTGATTTTAGAATTGTTGGATTCCTAGTCTATTTTGGTTTTAGGATTTCTATATATATAGATATAGAGAGAGAGAGAGAGAGAGAGAGAGAGAGAATGTTTTAGAAGAGATTTGTAGAGAGAAAAAGAGGTTGCTTTGACCACTTTGAGAGGGAGATTTCTGAGAGGTGAGTTGAGTTCTTTTGGTGAGGGTTATTTTGAGTATTTGAGAATTGTAACCCATTGTTTTTCTCCTCCATATAGCGAAAACTCCATATCCTCTCCCTGTGGACGTAGGCAATTTGCCGAACCACATAAATCTATGTGTTTGTACTGTTCTTTTGTGAATTGCACTCGTTAGTTGTTCTCCTCTCATTGCTCGATGACTTGTTTGGTTTGTGTGCCCGCTTCCGCCGACGTGCAAGAGATTGCTCCTGCATCATTTTGACATTAAAACTTTATAACGTATGCAAGTTCACCAAAAAGCTCATCATTGGCCTATAGCGAATTTGAGCACGTGAGCTTATTAAAGTTACTTAGAAATGCCTAGGGGGGAGGGGGGGGGGGGAAGATGAAGAAGGCATTCGATGAAATGTCAAGGACAGGTTGTCCTCTATGATCTATGACCAAGAGATGGAATTAGCTACGAAACATTTTTTTAATTTTACGTGTACGGCAATACAAAACATATATTGTCATGCAACTCAAGCTCATTAAAACTGACAATTCACTTGTTTTCTCTTTTTCCCCTCTCATTGACCATATTGTTATGAAATTAAAGTATTATCAAAATTTATCAATAATAGAAAGTATTATCACGTCATCAAAGTATTATGAAAACCTATATGCTGTGTTTGGGAGATGACTTAGGGAAGAGAAGGAAGGGGAAAAGTTCCCCTTCATTACACTCCAATTTGGGGTGTAAGATTTTAGCTCAAATTTTCTCCACATTCCTGATACGGGTGTATCTTCTCTTTGGAATTTAGCAATCCTCATGGGAGCTTGAGGATAGATGATTCTTATGGTAACTTGAGAATAGATGTGTAAAACAACACAGTGGAATGCAGGTTGAAGCGTGGAACGAGACGACGAATCGAAGAATCGAAGCATCCAGTTTTCACCCAGTGAGTCGACTCATACATGCACATGAGTCGACTCATCAGGTTTAGTCTACTCATGGCTGTCATGAGTCGACTCACGAAATCCAGTCGTTTTGTTAAAATTTTCTGACCAGTCGACTCATGCCTGTCATGAGTCAACCCATGTGTCATGAGTCGACTCATATATGCACATGAGTTGACTTATTGATGGTTTTCTGGTTTATTTGGGTTTTTGTTTACACGAATTCCTGTGGGGTTTGGGTATCAAGTAACTTGATAAGAGTCGTCATGCGAGCACCTTTAATCGTGGAATTATTAAAGGTGGTTGAGAAGAAAATAACAAGAACACAAGGATAATTCAGTGGTAGCGAAGGAAAATCCCTTCTCTAGATTATAAGAATTAAATAGTTTATAATTTCTCACAATCTCACCAGAATTGAAGAACAATCTCTCTTAATTTTCCAAATACAATCTAATCTCTCTTTGATTACATCTGATTGATTAGAAACCCTAAACAATCCCTTATATAGGTGTAACAACATGGATGGTAAAATAGTAAATAACCAAGCCTAAACCCCTAGAAATTCATGCAAACAGAAACTCAAACGAACCAGGAAACCATCGATGAGTCAACTCATGTGCATATATGAGTCGACTCATGACACATGGGTCGACTTAGGACAGACATGAGTCGACTGGTTAGAAACTTTTGACAAAATGGCTGGGTTTCGTAAGTCGACTCATGACAGGCATGAGTTGACTCAACCTGATGAGTCGACTCATGTGCATGTATGAGTCGACTCACGGGCTAAAAACTGGATGTTTCAATTCTTCGATTCGCTATCTCGTTCCACGCTTCAACCTGTGTTCCACTGTGTTGTTTTACACCTCTATTCTCAAGTTACCCTAAGAAACATTTATCCTCAAGCTCTCATGAGGATCGCTAAGTTCCAAAGAGAAGATACACCCGTATCATGACTCCCCACTTTAGGAACTTTAAGTCTCATTCATTTTAGAACTTTAGCTGAGGAAACTCGTGAGCTCCACCATCCTTTCTATACCACCTGAACTTGCTAGGAACCTGATATCGACGTACAACTGGAAATGACTCCTTCATTCCTCACCTCATCGTAGTCATCTTCCGCTCCAACATGCAACTCTTTTTCGATGGCTCGTCATGAAGTCTAATGCACAGCGAGACGAACTTCTTGCTTGCATTCACTAGCCTCTTTGCTCGCGTCACCATCACTAAATTTGCCTCCCTTAGAAGTGACACCGAACGAAATATGAACTTTTCACCATCCTTGGTGAATGTGTACTTCTGAGCCCGCTTTTCGTAGATCGTGTATCTATCTTATAAGTACGGATTATCCAATATAACCTAACAAATATCCAATGGAATAACGTCGCACGTGACCTCGTCAATACACAACTCGTAGAACGCAAATTTGACAATGCATTGATCAACTACACTTAGTCCAGTCTCCTTCTGAATCCACCCTAATGGATAGGGTTTCGGATGCTTGACTGTCTTCAAACCCAACTTCTGAACCAAGGCCTCAAATATCAAATTCTTTTTGCTGCTCGGATCAACAATGGCATCAACCAAACTGGTCTTCAGTTGCAACTTCAGTACAAAGAGCTGCTCTCAGGGTTATTGGTCCTCTTTCGTGGCTTGTTTTCTTATCATAAGATTGAGACTATTGTTGGGCTTTGTCATCCCAGGAACTTCCTTCGGACCCTATGCTATCACGTATGTCTTTTTCTCTTCTTTCTTCTTCAACCCCTTTGGCTTCAGATGAGGATACTTCTCCCAGCATTGATCAGCGATATGTCCTGTCTTCTCGTAGTGACTACAAATTAGTTCTGCTCTTCCTGGATCACCCTTCTCCTCCTCCTTATGTTTGGAACCACTAGACTCACCTCCCGTCTGTTTTACATCTCCTTTTGCCTCGTTGCTCTTCTTTTGCTTGCCCTCGATGGTAATAGCTTTCACGCTTGCCTCTGCAATAGACTTGACCATGAATAGCTTCATCTTCCTCCGGATGTATTCGTTCAGACCCACCATGTACTTCATGAAGATGGGGTATTCGTCCTTCACGACGTTTAGCACCATCGCCTGCTGGTAGAACTCCGTCGGTACTCTTGAACGGTCTGATTGAATCTTTGGCGCAAGCTGTACCACTTGTACCAACGCTTCTCAAGGAACCCTAATGGATAGAACTGCTTTCTCAGTAGCTCCTTAAACTTGTTCCACGACACCGCCTTCTTCTCCTGCTTGCAGTAGGATTTCCACTACGTTAATGCATGCCCTGAAAGCTTCAAAGTCATGAACACAATCTTTTTCTTGGATGAATATCCATAGAGAGTGAAATACATCTCCATACGCTTGATCCAATCATCGAGCTTCTCCACATTGACACTCCCATCATAAACAAGAATCTCCACCTTAAAATTAATTTTCAAATTCTAGTAGCAATTTTTACCCTCTTGATCTAGAACAGTTTTGACAATCTCGGCCTCCCTATCAGAATCAGATTCATTGCCTTCTCCATCAGACTCCATAAGTTTCTTCTTGCCTTTCGAAGAAGGTTCCTCCTTTTTGTCCTTTTCTTGAAAGATAGAGACGAGCTGTGTGAGAGTCGAACCCATTGTCTCCATCTGTTTCCCCAATACATCTAGCATTGCTGAACTATCTCCTTCAGTTATCTTCTTTTTTCTTAATTTCTGGACCCCTTCCAATAAAATAAGGATCTCGCCTAACTTGTATTACGATCGAGTCAGGACCATATATAGGATGCCCCCTTCATAGGATCTGATCGCTCTGATACCAACTTGATACGAGTCGTCGTACGAGCATCTTTGATCGCGAAATTATCAAAGGTGGTTAAGAAGAAAATAACAAGAACACAAGGATAATTCAGTGGTGGCGAAGGAAAATCCCTTCTCTAGATTATGAGAATTAAATAGTTTACAATCTCTCACAATCTCACCAGAGTTAAAGAACAATCTCTCTTAATTCTCCAAATATAATCTAATCTTTCTTGATTAGAATCTCTCTTTGATTACATCTGATTGATTAGAAACCCTAAACAATCCCTTATATAGGTGTAACAACGTGGATGGCAAAGTGATAAATAACCAAGCCTAAACCCCACAGGAATTCGTACAAACAGAAACTCAAACTAACTAGGAAACCATCAATGAGTCGATTCATGTGCATATATGAGTCGACGCATGACACATGGGTCGACTCATGACAGGCATGACTCAACTGGTTAAAAACTTTTGAAAAAACGGCTGGGTTTCGTGAGTCGACTCATGACAGGCATGAGTCGACTCAACCTGATGAGTCGACTCATGTGCATGTATGAGTCGACTCACGGGCTGAAAACTGGATGCTTCGATTCTTTGATTCGCCGTCTCGTTCCACGTTTCAACCTACGTTCCACTGTGTTGTTTTACACCTCTATTCTCAAGTTACCATAAGAATCATCTATCCTCAAGCTCCCATGAGGATCGCTAAGTTCCAAAGAGAAGATACAACCGTATCAATTCCCTTTCTCTACCCTCCTAAATGGAACTCCCAAACAATGTTAAAATTAGATTTCTCTTCCCCTACCACCCTCCATCCAAACAGGCCAATAGTGTCATGCAATCAAACTATATCACATCATCAGAAAAGCAATAATAGAAAAAGAAAAGATAATTAGATAGGTGCATATTATATGAAACGGCCAAGATAACTGATGGAGTAGATAGCAGATAGTTAGATAGAGTTGCGAGAGAATATATTACAATACCAAGAAAAACCAGCAACTAAACTAGACTAGAGGATAATTTCATCAGGGACCATCGGGTGGGACATGAATCCTATCACTCTTCACCCAGAAAATCTTCAAGGGCTCGATGACATGCCTTGTCCTCCAGTTTCTTCTTCAAGCATCCCCCATATGCAATTAATCCCATGAGCATGTTGCTTTAGTTGTGCTTTCTCCCAGTTCTTGCGCTTTTCGTTAATGCAAAATGGATGGTGCTGGGGCGGTTGGACGGTGTAAGATAGCGGGCGATTTTCGTCATGCTATCTTGCGCTCCCGCCGAGAAATTTTGAGAAATTTTGAGTTTCTGATGGCTAAGAAGAAGAAAAGTAGTGGAAAAAAGATCATAGAGATCGATTTGAGAGCCTCAAATCTGATTTTAGAGATCTCTGATGATCATTCTGATGTTCGAAGTGATGAAGATGATGAAGATCTCATTCAGATGGGATCTACTGGTCCAAAAGGGGCTTAAAAATCTAGATCAATGGCTGAAGTGCTGAATTCAAACAATTTGGTGAGTGCTCGAGTTCCTGATTATGTTCGGGATCGTCATCTTGATCGAGTACCTGCGGCTGTTCGACCTGGTGTTCTTGATCACGCTAGTGGCTCTAATGGTGTTCTTGATCTTAGTAAGCTTCAATCTCCTGAATCTAATGGCGTTTTTCTCAGTAAGTGTCATTTTCCTGGTTTTATTGGCTCTAATGGAGTTCTTGACCATAAATCTACTGGTTCTAGTAGTTCGGTTAGAGTCTCTTGGGCAGATGAGATGGATTTAGGAAAAGATAAGGAGGATTTGTTGAATTCTCCTCTTTCTCTGAATGCAGACCAGGCTAAAGAGAAATCTGCTATTTTAATGAATTCTAGAATAAGTAATATAGAAACTATAGCCTCACCAAATGAATATGCTAAAGAACAAGCCGAAGGGGCCTTGATTTCAAAAGAAACAGAGGAAAAATTTGGAAAAAGCTGGATTAGTCTGTTCTCAGACAATAGAAAACTGGGTTGTGGGATGAATCTGAACTATATTCCCTCTGATAACAAAGACACGGTTTCTTTTGATGATAAAGAGTGGAATGAGGATATTTTAATTTGGCAATCTTCTCTAATTGGTCAAGTAATGGGTTTGAATGTCAAATTTAAAGCAATGGAAAGCTATGTGCAGAAAACATGGAAAAATTTGCTGCCAGAAGTCTGCCTCCTTAAGCCTGGACTGTTTCTGTTAAAATTCAAGAGTATTGATGAGATGAATGAGATTCTGTATAAAGGGCCTTGGTTTTTTGGTTCAAGACCTTTGTTATTGAAACAATGGTCCAATGGTGATGAGATTGATAAAATAAAGGACTGTGTCTATCCTATGTGGATTCAACTCCCATCATTAAGGCTTAACCTGTGGAATGCAAAGTGCATTTCAAAAATTGTTAGTTCTATTGGTTGTCCTATTGCAACTGATAGACTAACTGCAAATAGGCAGCGCTTGGCTTATGCGAGGGTGTTAGTTGAGGTTAAATTGCCATCACCCCTACCTGATCAGATCATCATTCAAGACCCAAAAGGGAAACAATACTCTCAGAAGGTGATTTATGAACTAAAACCTAAGTGGTGTGATACTTGCAAGCAGGTTGGGCATGACACAAAAACATGTAGAAGGCTTATGAAAACACAGAGATGGATTCCTAAACAAAATCAAAATCAAAAACCTGGAAATACAGAGAAGGACAAGGTAAATATTGTGAATGATATTCATGAACAAGGGAGGGATTCTCAGAAGGTAAATTCTAGTCTGATTGGAGTTGCTGGGCATGACTGCAATATGCAGACTGAGCATGTGCACATTTCTAATACTAGGGATCAAGTTAATAATTCTCATCAGCTTATGATGGCTGGGGATGGGATAAGGACTGCAATTCAAAACTCCACTGGCTCTGGACAACAGGCAGTGCACAGGTCTGTGCATGTGGTGCATGTTAAAGAGAAAAGTCCAGGGGATAAATTGAGTCCTGGTTGCTCTTCAAAAGGGAATAATTCATGGTTTCATGTTCAAAATGGTAAAAAGAATAAGGATATCATACATGGTAATTCTTTTCTTTATCTGAATACTTTGGATATTGATCCCTCAACATTAGATAGAGGGGTAGGGGGTGATCAAAGATGAATTTATCCTTTTGGAATCTTAGAGGATTAAACAAATCCTCTAAACAACATATGGTTAAGCAATTCTTATCTCGGTACCATCTCTCTTACATTGCCTTGCTTGAAACAAAAATTAAAATAAGTAAGATACAGAATGCAGTGAAGAAAATTGCTAGAAACTGGAACTGGATATCTAATGCCAGCAATCATAGCAAAGCCAGAATTTTGATTATGTGGGATTCAAATGTCTTTGGAGTTCAAATCATTAATATATCTGATCAAAGTGTCACATGCAAAGTTAATTCCTTGGATGGGAGAATGGAATGTATTATTACATCAGTCTATGCATTTAACCAAATGGAGGCTAGGAAGGTATTATGGACTGAATTGAAGACTATCCAACAATCAATAAGAAATGAACCATGGCTTCTGTATGGTGATTTCAACACTGTCATTAGCAGTGAGGAGAAGATTGGAGGAGCAATTATCTCTGAATCTGACACTAAAGATTTTAGAGATCTTATTGAAGACTGCCATCTAAATCAGCTTAAAACAACAGGATGCTTTTATACTTGGAATAATAAACAAGATCATGATTCTAGAGTGTGGTGTAAACTGGATAGGGCTTTGGTGAATGATACATGGCTTCATATATATAATGCTAGTCAGGTTGAATTCTTACTCCCTAGTTTGTCTGACCATTCTCCTGCATTAGTAACACTTTTTGAGGATTTCTCAAAAGGGAAGAAACCATTCAGTTTTTTCAAGATGTGGTCTAAACAAGACTCATTCATTCCTGCTGTATCTGCTATTTGGCAGACAAAAGTAGAGGGTTTTAAAATGTATACTGTATGCAAGAGACTTAAACTGCTGAGAGGAGCTCTTAAGGAATTAAACAAGAAGTATTACTTCAATATCAGTGAGCAGGTTCTGAGAGCTAGAATGGCACTTGAAGAAGTTCAGGGCAGGCTGCAAAATTGCCCTCTCAATTCAGAGTACATTAAAAAGGAAAGAGACTGTATTACAAATTACAATAAGCTCTTGGATTGTGAGTTATCTTTTCTTCAGCAAAAAGCTAGAATTAATTGGAGTGTTCAGAGGGATAGATGCACAAACTTCTTCCATTCCAGAATCAAATCAAATTGTCATCAGAATAAGGTGCTGACTCTCTACAATGCCTCAGGACAGAGAATTTCTGATCAAGAGGAGATTGCTAATGAAATGGTGTTATACTACAAGGACTTATTGGGATCAGATCCTGTAACTGTCTCACCAGACTCTCAAGTCATTCTGTCTGGGCCATGCTTGAATAAAGCACAAGCTGACATGCTTTCCAAGCCTGTTTCAAGAGAGGAAATAAGAAGTGCAATATTTTCAATGGATGATAACAAAGCACCAGGTCCTGATAGGTATGGAGTTGCCTTCTACAAGTCTGCATGGTCAGTGATAGGAGAGGAGGTCACTTCGGCTATTGAGGAATTCTTCAAAAATGGTAAAATGTTAGGAATGGTAAACTCTACTTCTATCACTCTTATACCTAAGAAACAATGCCCAGTTTCACCCTCTGATTATAGGCCTATATCCTGCTGTAACTGTATCTATAAATTCATATCCAAGATTCTAGCTAACAGGATTAAACCAATCATGGGGTGCATAGTGAATGAAGCTCAAAGCGCATTTGTCAAAGGTAGACAAATTTCCAGTAACATCTCCCTGGCACATGAACTGGCTAAAAGCTATAGTAGGAAGGGCATTTCTCCAAGGGTTATGTTGAGTATTGATATCAGAAAAGCTTTTGATACAATTAACTGGAATTTCTTGAGGAAAATGCTTGAAGGCCTGGGATTTCCTAGAGTAATGGTCAAATGGATCATGGCTTCCATCTCTTCCCCTAGATTTTCTATTTCTCTTAATAGAACACTTCATGGCTACTTTGAGGGTAAGAGGGGCTTAAGGCAGGGAGACCCCCTGTCACCATATCTTTTCATCTTGGGGATGGAATACCTATCAAGGAAATTAGAGCTTTTAAAGGTAGATAGACTGTTCAGATATCATCCAATGTGTGGTAAGCTCAAAATATCCCACCTAATATTTGCGGATGATCTACTGCTTTTGCCAAGGGAGACTTATATTCAATCCAAAAACTATATCATTGTGTGAAGGATTTTAGGGATATTACTGGACTGGAAGCAAATCTGAGCAAATGCTCAATTTACTTTGGGGGTGTGGATGATAATACCAAAGCAGCTATTAAGAATTTGCTGGGGTTTTCTGAAGGATCTCTTCCATTCAAGTATCTGGGTGTACCACTCATCTGTAAGAGGTTAACTTACATAGACTGTAACCCATTATTGGACAAAATCTCATGTCAGTTTCAGAAGTGGCTTCGACATAGTAATCTTTCATATGCAGGGAGGCTTCAAGTGATCAAAAGTGTGATCTTAGGTGTTCAAAATTACTGGACAGCCAATTTCGTTCTTCCTGTTAAAGTCACACAGAAGATTGATGAGTTGTGCAGGAAATTCTTATGGGGGAAATCTGACACTTCTTTTAGAATCCCGTTGGTATCATGGGATAAAGTTTGTACTGGGAAAAAACATGGTGGATTGGGAGTTTACTCTGCTTCTCTATGGAATCTAGCTTCAGCTTTGAGGAGCCTATGGTATATTCATGTAAACAAGGAAATTTTATGGGTGAAATGGATTCATGAGAACTATTTAAAACATTGGGATATATGGCATGTAAAGGCAAAAAAAGGGAATTCCTGGATGTGGAGGCAGTTAATTAAATGTAGGGATAAAGCACTGGCTGTTACTGGTGGGATTGGCAACTTGATACAAATTCTCAGTGCATGCTATAAGAACAATAAATTGTAGTTATCTGCAGTTTACTCTGCATTTTCCCCAACCTCACTTAGTGCTCCTTGGTACAACACAATATGGAAGAAGCTGAATTACCCGAAGCACTCATTTGTGCTGTGGCTTACAGTGCAAAACAGATTACTTACACAGGACAGATTGATGAGAAGAGGTACCACAAATGCTAATGCATGTCTCCTGTGTGCAGGTTTAGCTTCTGAAACTAGAAACCATTTGTTCTTTGATTGTTCATATTCAAGAGAGGTGTGGTTAGCCATCATGGACTGGCTCAAAATGAACTGGCAATCTTGTGATTGGGAATTACTTATGAATTGGTTTAACAACAGACAGAGAGGGAATGGATTGAAAACTAATGTCAGGATGATGGCTCTTGCGGCTACTGTGTACAGATTGTGGATAGAAAGAAACAGAAGATTTTTTCAGCAAGGAATTAAGGGTGCTGTTCAATTGGTTAAGGATATCAAATTAGATATCTTAACTATATGCCTAAATAGCTCTATCATAGATGAATGTAGGGATTGGATAATTTCTTTGTAGTTTCGATAGATTTCTGTTAGAAGCTCTGTTTTCTCAATTTGAGACAGTGATGTACAAAAATTCCATATTTTGGTAAATGAATAAAAGCCTTTTTCATTGACAAAAAAAAAAAATGGATGGTGCTAGTCTCCATTGGCACCACTAACACTTAGCTTTCCCTCCCTTAATAATGTTCGAAGCACTTCCTCCATGATTTTCTCAACTCCTGCTTCTTCTTGATCTGAGGGGGTGTAAGTTCTATATGGATCTTTATATGGTCGTTAATGCAGCAAAACAAATAAAGGAAAATTATGAACTATTAAAATAAAAAAATTAATAAAATTTAAGAACTGAATAGACAGGGTAGGATATATATAACCTTTGGGATGGTTCAGAAGATTCATGATCTAGGGATCTTGGTCTCCTACTCATGGTTCAGATGATTCAAATAGAAATTAAGAGGTTGAAGATAATCAAATGACAGTACTGAATATCATTTTCATTTATAAAGGTTGATTGAAATGGAAATAAAGAGGTAGTTGATTGAGTTGGCGGTTGTATTAAAACGTATTAAAGGCACTTGTTGATCCCTAAAAATCTGAATGGGTGGGTATGAAATTTAATGAGTGTTTTCTTTCCCATTATTTTTGTAGGCTGTGTCTCATCTTTCACATCATGAACCAAGTAAAAATCTAGATGCATTGGACTTGCTTGATAACATGCATTGTTAAGTCATTAATTTCAATAGATGTATGTATTTATAAAAATATACTAATATACTTAATGTATGTATACACTCAGATGCGCCGTTCATTAAAAACATATGCTTTGATATCTTGCTATTTATTCACATATATGATATTCAGTCAACAACTACAATGTGTGCAAAATTATGTGATATGCAAGTATATTTCTTTATACAAAATATGTACATGAATATACAAGGAGATGTGGCATAAATATGTGCAATAATATTTGTATTATTATGTGATATACAAGTTCAAATGCAAATAAATATACATGAATCATGATGTGGATATCAAATTGGCTCCTAATGTACGACTTGTCGATCATAAACCCATCGAATCGCCTATACCACTGTCTTGGAGATTGCTTCAACCCGTATAACGACTTCTTCAATCTACATACCAAATTTTCCTTCCCTACAGCTCGAAACCCCAATGACTGAGTCATATAAATTTCTTCATCAAGATCACCATGAAGAAAAACTATTTCATATCTAATTGATTCAATTCCAATCCATACTGTGCCACCAAAGCTAGTAAGATCTGAATCGAAGAGTGCTTATACGAGCACAGTGGGAAGTTTGATGTACGCCATGGTATATACGAGGCCGGATCTATCACAGGCAGTTAGCATGGTTTCTTGATACATGTATGACCCGCGTCCGGGTCATTGGGATGTCACGAGCTGTATTTTGAGGTACATTCGAGGTACTCTCAACGTTGGTTTGGTATTTGAGCGGGACACTAGTGGTGGACAGTTGTGTATTGGTTACATCGATTCAGACTATGCTAGAGATTTGAATAAGCACCGGTCGACGACGGGGTATGTGTTTACTTTGACCCTTACATCAGTGTGTTGGAGATGCACCTTGCAGTCTATAGTGGCTTTATCGATGACAGAGACAGAGTACATGACGATTACAGAGGCTATTGAGGAGGCAATTTGGCTTCGAGGACTTTTGGAAGACCTTAGTGTTTCGCAACGATCTGTCACTATTTATTGTGATAGCATGATTGCTATCTATTTGGTGAAGAATTAGGTTTTCCATGCAAGGACGAAGCACATCGACGTTCGTTATCACCTCATTCAGGATATTCTTGAATATGGGGATGTGGAGCTTGTGAAGGTCCACACACAAGACAATCTAGCATATATGCTCACGAAGGTGGTCCCTAGAAACAAGTTCGATCATTGTAGAAGCTTGTTGCAGATTAGTGCTTGTTGAGGTCTGTCGAGGCCATTTGGATGAATTACAGGCAGCTTGATCCCTTGGGAGTGGGGGTATGTAGGCAAGCATATTGGTGTAACCGGATTTGGAGAGACGACACTTTGGTGCTTATGTTGGTGTCGGCTTAGTTTTGGGAACACTTTGTCGAGGTGGAGACTTGTTGAAAATGTGCATAGCATGAACAGGACCATCAGTCAACTGATAGAGAGTCATCAGTCGATGGATTCAACAGTCGACTGATGCACTCTTATTAGTCGACTAATGGAGACCTATCGGTCAACCGATAAGAGTGCATTGGTCGAGTGATAGCAGATACGGGCTGAAGATGGATTCCTAGCATGTTTTGGTTTGGGTTATTTATATAAATAGAAACACGTTTTTTAGGGTTTAAAGAAAGATATTTAATAGAAAAAAGAGGTTGTTTTGAGCACTTTGAGAGTGAGATTATTGAGAGGGAGTGAGATCTTGTTGGTTAGGGTTATTTAAATTATTTAAGAGAGTTGTATCCCACTGTACTTCTCCTCCATATAGTGAAATCTCCCCATCCTCTCCCCGTGGATGTAGGAAACTTGCCGAACCACATAAATTCTCTATGTTTGTACTTAGTTTTGGTCGTTCTTTTGTGAATTGTGCTCGTGGTGTTCTTCTCGGATTGTTTACCAACTCGTCGTGGATTGTGCATGCTTCCACCTGGCGCAACAGTAGATAATAAACAAGAGTTCCCCCATCAAATTCTTGTTTGTTAGCTCCCCTGAATCTCACCAAACCATGCTCTTTGATATTTCATCAAATGTATATGCTACATAGTAAAATTAATCAATTGTAACCCAAATATACACCAAAATCTAGTAAGTTTCGAAATTCCACAAAAATTGGGATTGGAATCATACCTTTTGAGTCTCTCTTTGGAAAAAAAGCATACCTTTTAGGTTCTAATTATTGATATGATGAACTCAGTGCAACCAAACCCCCAATGAAAGAGACTCCTTCTTCATCGCTCCTCCTTCTTCATGTATGTATGTATGTGTGTGTGTGTGTGTGTGTGTGTGTGTGTGTCTATATATATATATACACACACGCGCGCGCGCACGCACACACACACATGTGCGCGTATTCTCTATCTCTCTCTCTCTCTCTCTCTCCAACTATATTAAAAATGGGAGGCTTTTTTTTGCTAATCTTCTGCTAACAGTAATCTAACCCTAATACTCTTTATTCCCATCCCATGAGGTCACTGCGTAGCTACACTATAAATTTGCAGCTGATGGTGAGAAATTGGGCCTGATTGCATAAAACACAAACTTTTAATGTCAAAATTGTTAGTACCTTTGTTTTTATGATGATTTACAAACAATCCCTAATATCATTTATTTAGTGTTCGTACTTTCCTGTTAGGTATTCTAGAGAAACATCGATATTGGAGGTTGGATGGACTTGCGCCTACACAATCATATCTATTGGAGGATGGAAGGAATATCGAAATGAAGCTAATATATTCAAGTCAAAGATTCAAGATCAAACTTCATCCGCAAACCAAGACAAGCTTATTGAAGACCTATAGCTTAGTATATAAGTTTAGGTGTTCATACTTTTGTGTTGATACTTAAAGCTCAAATTATTCACACACATTGTTTTCATTTTATTGTTTTCAAGTTTAGCCACATAAATATGAAACTAATGGACTATATATACACATATTTGTTTCATGTTTATATGTGCTTGAAATGATTTTATTAAAATCAAGCTTTAACAAATTTATGAAATCATGTTTATTTGAAAAATTATGTGTTTATGCATTAAAGACTTGTTTACATTATTTTATATTTTTTCCTAAGTCCATTAATCCACTCAAAATGAATATACAAGTTTGTTTGATAAATTTTAAGTGTGTTGAGTGTTTATGTTTTGGACTATTTTGCTAAATGATGAGTTTTTATAATTGATAAGTGCATTTTATATTTCTAACATGTTCCATTACATGTTTATAACTATTTCCCAAACTTTTATCATTTTTGAAGTTGATTTACAGTGCCAAATTGATTTTACAAAATCGGGTGTTTCAGTAGTTTTTAGAATCTGAAATATCTACGTTCAAATATTTATTTCTCACAAATGAGAAGCGATATTTTAGAATTTATTTTTCTAACATGTTTAGAAACATATCTAAAAATTTCATGATTGTTAGAGTTGATTTACTATTTTTAATTGATTTTATAAAGCCAGATACACATATTTCCTGAATCTGCTAACACTGTTCAAATGGACGATTTAGACTGCTGAGTCAACTCAAAATTCCATGAGTCGACCCATGACAGTCATGAGTCGACCCTTAGGGTCTTTTTAGCCTGTAACGGCTAGCAACAGCTAGTTTTTGTTTTTGGGGGTTTTGAGGTGTTTTTGTGGTTTTTTTTATTGTTTTCTTCTACCATATATATACTCTGTTACCTTAATCATTTCAACCACAAAGAAAATTTTTAAATAAGTTTAAAGGGGTTTTAAAGTTTGCTTAGTCTTTTTACAAGTTTTGTTTGTGAAGAGATTTTCACAAGAGGAAGAAGAGATTATCTTTGGTGTTTGAGCTTCAATCTCTCATCTCTCTTACTCTTGTCATCTTAGAGAAGTTTCACTAAACTCAATTCTAGATTTATATATTTATATTTGTTATTTATCTTTTCACTAAGCTAGATTTACAATTGAGCTTGGTTTTGTTATTGCTCATTATTTACAAACACCCACTTGAGCTTAAGTATTTCACACATAGTATATTAGGGTTGAGAGTGTAACATTGAGTGTGAGCTTAATTGAGTTCTCACCTTGTTTAGAGAACACATATTTGTTATTGTGCTTATTTGTGAGATACTTGTAATAAACTTATACACCAAGAGGAGTGTGTGGTGAGAAACAGGGTTGATTCTAAGAGGAGTGGTGTTAGTAGTAAAGCCTAGGTAGAGGTTGTAAATCCGAGCACTTGAGGAAGATGACACGGACTAGGCTAACACTTAGAAGATATAGAGTGTGATTAGAAGTGTAAGGCGACACGGACTAGGCCGACACTTAGAGGGTGTAGAGTGTGATTACAAGTGTATGAGTTGTGAAAGTTTTCGGTGAGCTAGAAAACCGATTGTGAGGTGTAAACATTTTGGGTGAACGTTGAAAACCCGTTGGGATAGTAGATTCTCCCAGAGAGTGGAGAGTGGAGACGTAGGTCGGAAGAACCAAACTCTATGATCATCTTTATGTGTTTGTGTTGATTATTTGCATTTTAGTTTATGTTTATATCGCCCTTGGTTTATATTGCATATTATTACTCATAATTAGTTTTAATTTGCTGTTAAATAAGATTAGATTAGCATATACCCTATTCACCCTCCTCTAAGGTAAATTCATTTGGTATCAGCGCACTTTGATTTGGTATCAGAGCTTGGTGCTCTGTGATTTGTGGCTTAACCATCTTGAGTTAAAGATCCTAGCTTTGTATCTTTGCTAATCTAGTTTTGAGATTTATTGCATCTTGCATGTATATATATATATATATATATATAATGGATATTCATGGTGCACCTTATTTAGGCTATGATATTAATGTTGCTCCTTCTTTTAATGATTCCCCTTATGCTCAATGATGTTCTAAATTTAAAATATTTGTTAGATCTAAATATTGAATTGTGAGAAGTCATTGAACAAGCTTATGTTGTGGCCACCTTGGAGAAATCTATGTGGAGCAAAAATGATAAAAATATGTTTACAATAAATAAGATTATGTTAGAATTTGTGCTTAATGCTTTTGATTCATCAATTTCTAATAAGCTTGCCCATTTTGATAGTGCTTACAAATTATAAAATTTATGGAAGCACATCAAGGGAACTTGGAGAAGATTCGACGCGTTTTGACGGAATCGGCTTTAAACAAGGTTGGAGCATTATTATCATGCACATGGCCACTAGGCGATAGCCCTGGTGTGATATGTGATTCGGAATCCGAAAGTGAATTATCCATTGATGAACTCGCATGTGCATATGATAGATTAATGCATGACTACACTAAGTTACATAATAATTTTATAGATTTGAAAAGCAAGCATGTTAGTTTGAAATCTGATCATGAGACGCTAGTATCAAAATTTGATTTTATTGATAATGAAAATGTAAATCTTAAAGAGAGCAACGAAAATTTAAAATTGGAAAATGCTAGTTTGTTTCATGAGAAAGATAATGCCAGGTTAGAAGTAGAAAATATTAAAAATAAAGTTAGTTCTTTTGCTAACACTTATATATATTCTACTTCTAATAACAATGCATTTATGGAAGTAAATGAGTTGAATCGTGTTAATGACTACCTATCATCTTTAGATTCAACCCTTAAAATATGCATTGATAATAATAATAAACTTATAGACTTGTGTGCAAAGTCACGTGTTAATTCTTCTAAATCAAACACTTACTATGCATACATGTATGGTAAAGTTGATAAGTGTTCTATTTGCGACCGAAAAGGCCATATTGCCAAATTTTGCTATGATGCACAAAAACCTACAATTAATAATCATATTGCTCCTTGTGCATCCTATCAAGTTTCTTCATCATCATCACACACACACACACACATGCACATAACATTCATCATAAGCATGCTAATGTGTTCAAGTGAGATTATTGTGGTCGCTTTGGCCATTTGAAAAAAAATTTATTTTGATTTACAAAAGGTTTCATATTTGCCAAATGTTTCTAAAAGATCACGTGTGTTTGAATGTAATCTTTGTGGTAGAGTTAGTCATTTTGCAAAATATTATTTTAATTTGCAAAAAGCTTCAATTTCACAAATATTCCAAGAAGACACCTTTGTTTAATGATGTTTCTCATTTGTAAAATGAATTTAAAAAACCATCTATGTTTGCAAATAATTCACATGCACAACCACAAAGTCAACATAAACAGATGCACTCTTTTCATTGCATGTATTGTAATAGAAAGGGCCATTTACATAATTATTGCTTTGACCATGTTAGTGCTCCAAATGCACCCAAAAGGGATCATAACCCTAGGGCTTTGGACTTTAACGATGAGGGTCATATCCCTAAACTCTTCGGTACCAAGAGTATTTGGGTACCCAAAACATATTTGATCTTTAAGAATAATTTTTTTAGCTTTTAAGTTTTTCATATTCTTAAAGATGATTTTTATTTAGATCTTATAAATAATTTGCAAATGATTTTATAAAAATTTTATAAGAAAAGGAAACTTTTGTATATGATTTGAAAATATATCATTCATATTTTTTCATAATTTTCTTTCATAGATTTTCATTGTTTTTATGAATTGATCAATTTTTACCAAGAAGATTTCCTTGATCAAACATTTTTTAACATACTTTGTTTTTGAATTTATGTATGAGAGGTTTATGATTGATCAATCCGCCAGACTTATTGGTTATTTATTTCCAAATCTTGTTTATCGGGTGTTAAAAGTTTATATGGGTTGAAACAAGCTCAAAGAGCTTGATATGGTTGCCTTTCTTGGTTTTTTATAAATTGATATTGGATTGCTTTATCCTAAGCATACTCTTTTTGACCTTTATGGATAAAACATGTAAATGTTTTGATATTGTTATTTGCTTAATCCTTGTTCTTCAAAAATAATGATTTGTAGATTAAGCATGTTTTTATGTTATTATGGTTTAGATTTTAATTTATGATTTCATTTGATTAGTTTGATTTTCATTTGAAATTTCATGATTGTCATGATTCTTATGGCTCTCATGATTTGTTTTCAGTTGAAAATACTTTTTTCATGATTCCCATGCTTTCCCGCTCTTTTGATTTCATAAATCTATATATTATTTTTATGTTTATATATTGAGACACCATTTTCTAATAATATATCTATATGTGTTCTCTTTGTTTTTTTATGTGAGTTGGGTTTAGCATATTCTATATCTATGATTGCTCACATATATTTGCCTTAGTATTTCCTTTGGTTTTGCATTGTGTTTAATGAGTTTGTGCTTATAGAATCATTGTAAACACTTAGATGATGATATTTATATGTTTGAGCTTATAGATCATCTCATTTGTGCTTTATAATGTATTTTTTTGTGTGATTGGTGTTTTATGTTTGCTCACTATAGCCTTTATGCATATATATTCTTGTGGGGCAAATATATAAACATATTTTATTGCTTTCCATAATTATTTTTGCATACTATCTATATGACATTTTGATAGGGGGAGTATTCCTTGTATTTGTTTTATACTCACCGTGCTTATTGATAGAGGGAGCTTTCACTCTTTTATTCCTTATCCCCATTTTCATGTTGACAAAGTGGGAGAAATAAGTGGTTTATGAGTATTTATGAGTATTTTGCTTTATTGCATATTTTGATGATGATTTACAAACAATCCCTAATATTATTTATCTAATGTTTGTACTTTCCTATTAGGTATTCTAGGAAAATATCGATGTTGGAGGTTGGATGGACTTACGCCTATACGATTATATCCATTAGAGGATGGAAGGAATATCGAAATGAAGCTAATACATTCAAGTCAAAGATTTAAGATCGAGCTTCATCCGCAAACCGAGACAAGCTTATTGAAGACCTATAGCTTGGTATATTAGTTTAGTTGTTTATACTTCTGTGTTGATACTTAAAGCTCAAATTATTCACACACATTGTTTTCGCTTTATTGTTTTCAAGTTTAGCCACATAAATATGAAACTAATGGATATAACTATATATATACATATTTGTTTCATGTTTATATGTGTTTGAAATGATTTTATTCAAATCAAGCTTTAACAAATTTATGAAACCATGTTTATTTTGCAAAATTATGTGTTTATGGATTAAAGACTTATTTACATCATTTTATATCTTTTCCTAAGTCCATTAATCCATTCAAAATGAATATATAAGTTTGTTTGATAAATTTCAAGTGTATTGAGTTTTCATGTTTTGGACTATTTTTCTAAATGTTGGGTTTTCACAATTGGGAAGTGTAATTTGAAAATTTATTTTTCTAACATGATCCATTATATGTTTATAATTACTTTCCAAAATTTTATCATTTTTGGAGTTGATTTACTGTGTCAAATTGATTTTACAAAATCGGGTGTTTCAGCAGTTTTTAGAATCTAAAATATCTATGTTTAAATATTTATTTCTCACGAATGAGAAGTTATATTTTAGAAATTATTTCTCTAATATGTTTCTCTATTTGTTTGGAAATATCTTAAAAAAATTTATAACGTTTGGAGTTGATTTACTATTTTTAATTGATTTTATAAAGCTAGATATGTATATTTTCAGAATCTGCTGACACTGTTCAAACGGCCGATTTAGACTCCTGAGTCATCTCAAAAGTCCATGAGTCGACCCATGATAGTCATGAGTCAACCCATAGGGTCTTTTCAGCCTGTAGCGGCTAGTAACGACTAGTTTTTATTTTTGAGGGTTTTGAGGTGTTTTTGTTGGTTTTTTGGGCTGTTTTCTTCTACTATATAAATACTCCATTGCCTTAATCATTCCAACCACTAAGAAAAGTTTTAAATAATTTTACAAAGGGTTTTAAAGTTTGCTTAGTGTGTTTACAAGTTTTGTTTGTGAAGAGATTTTCACAAGAGGAAGAAGAGATCATCTTTGGTGTTTGAGCTTCAATCGCTCATCTCTCTTACTCTTATCATCTTAGAGAAGTTTTACTAAACTCAATTCTAGCTTTACATATTTATATTTGTTATTTATCTTTTCACTAAGCTAGATTTACAATTGAGTTTGGTTTTATTATTGCTTATTGTTTACACACACTCACTTAAGCTTAAGTATTTCACACATAGTATATTAGGGTTGAGAGTGTAACATTGAGTGTGAGCTTAATTGAGTTCTCATCTTGTTTAGAGAATAAACATATATTATTATGCTTATTTGTGAGATACACTTTGTAATATACTTATACACCAAGAGGAGTGTGTGGTGAGAGACGGGGTCGATTCCAAGAGGAGTGGTGTCGATAGTAAAGCCTAGGTAGAGGATGTAAATCCGAGCACTTGAGGAAGGCGACATGGGATAGGCCAACACTTAGAGGGTGTAGAGTGTGATTGCAAGTGTGTGAGTTGTGAAAGTTTTTGGTGAGCTAGAAAACCGATTTGTGAGTTGTAAACATTTTGGATGAACGTTGAAAATACGTTGAGATAGTGGATTCTCCCAAGGAGTGGGGAGCGGAGGCGTAGGTCAAAAGGACCGACCTTCGTGATCATCTTTGTTTTTTTGTGTTGATAATTTGCGTACTATCTCATTTGCAATTTAGGCTATATTTATATCACTCTTGGTTTATATTGTATATTATTGCTCATAATTAGTTGTACATCGTACTTGCATGAATAAATTGTTAATAAGTTTTATATTTGGCATTAAATCCAATTAGATTAGCATATACCCTATTCACCCACCCCCCCTCCTTTTAGGGTAAATTCATTTGGTATTAGAGTACTTTGATTTGGTATCAGAGGTTGGTTCTCTTTGATTTGTGGCTTAACCGTCTTGAGCTAAAGATCCTAGCTTTGTATTTTTGCTAATCTAGTTTTGAGATTTATTGCATCTTGCTTGCGTGTGTGTGCGTGTGTGTGTGTGTGTGTGTGTGTGTGTGTGTGTATCACGGATATACATGGTGCATCTAGTTTAGGCTATGATATTAATGTTGCTCCTTCTTTCAATGATTTCCCCTATGCTCAATGGTGATTTAGAATTAAAATATTTATTAGATCTAAAAATATTGAATTGTGGGAAGTTATTGATCAAGCTTATGTTGTGCCTACCTTAGAGAAATCCAAGTGGAGTGAAAATGATAAAAAGATGTTTACAATGAATAAGATTGTGTTAGAATTTATGCCTAATTCTTTTGATTCATCAATTTCTAACAAACTTGCTCATTTTAATAGTGCTTAAAAATTATGGAAATTAATAGAAGCACATCAGGGAACTTGGAGGAGATTCAACGCGTTTTGACGTAATCGACTTCAAACAAAGTTGGAGCATCATTATCATGTATACGGCCACTAGGCGATAGCCCTAGTGTGGTATGTGATTTGAAATTCGAAAGTGAATTATCCATTGATGAACTCGTATGTGCATATGATAGATTAATGCATGACCACACTAAGTTGCATAATAATTTTATAGATTTGAAAAGCAAACATGTTAGTTTGAAATCTGATCATAAGACACTAGTATCAAAATTTGATTTCATTGATAATGAAAATGTAAATCTTAAAGAGAGAAATGAAAATTTAAAATTAAAAATTGCTAGTTTGTTTCATGAGAAAGATAATGCCATGTTAGAAGTAGAAAACATTAAAAATGAAGTTAGTTCTTTTGCTAACACTTATATATGTTCTACTTCTAATAACAATGTATTTGTAGAAGTAAATGAGTTGAATTGTGTTAAAGAGCACATATCATTTTTAGATTCAACCCTTAAAACATGCATTGATAATAATAAGAAACTTATGAACTTGTGTGCAAAGTTACGTGTTAATTCTTCCAAATCAAACACTCACTATACACACATGTATGTCAAAGTTTATAAGTGTTCTATTTGCAGCCGGAAAGGCCATCTTACCAAATTTCGCTATGATGCACGAAAACCTATAATTAATAATCATATTGCTCTTTGTGCATCCCATCAAGTTTCTTCAATATCATCATCACACATACACATGCACATAACATTCATCATAAGCATGCTAATGTGTTCAAGTGAGATTATTGTGGTCGCTTTGACCATTTGGCAAAATTTTGTTTTGATTTACAAAAGGTTTCATATTTGCCAAATGTTTTTAAAAGACCACATATGTTTGAATGTAATCTTTGTGGTAGAGTTGGTCATTTGGCGAAATATTATTTTGATTTGCAAAAAGCTTCAATTTGGTAAAATGTTCTAAGAAGACCACCTTTGTTTAATGATGTTTCTCATTTTTAAAATGAATTTAAAAAACCATCTATGTTTACAAATAATTCTCATGCACAACCACAAGGTCAACATAAATAGATGCACTCTTTTCGTTGCACGTATTGCAATCGATAGGACCATTTACACAATTATTTCTTTGACCATGTTAGTGCACCAAATGCACCCAAAATGGATCATAACACTAGAGCTTTGAACTTTAACGATAGGAGTCATGTCCCTAAACTCTTCGTTACAAAGTGTATTTAGGTACCAAAACATGTTTGATCTTTAAGAATAAATTTTTTAGCTTTTTACTTTTTTATATTAATTCTTAAAGATGATTTTTATTTAGATCTTATAAACAAAATGCAAATGATTTTATAAAATTTTTAAAAGAAAATGAGACTTTTGTATATGATTTGAAAATATATCATTCATATTTTTTCATGATTTTCTTTCATAGAATTTTATTGTTTTTATGAATTGATCAATTTTTACCAAGAAGATTTCCCTGATCAAACATTTTTTAACATACTTCATTTTTGAATTTATGCATGAGAGGTTTATGTTTGATCAATCCCCTAGACTTATTGGTTATTTATTTCCAAATCTTGTTTACTATGTGCTAAAAGTTTATATGGGTTGAAAAAAGGTCAAAGAGCTTGATATGGTTGCCTCTCTTGCTTTCTTATAAATTGATTTTGGATTGCTTTATCCTAAGCATACTCTTTTTGACCATTATGGATAAAACATTTAAATGTTTGGACAATGCTATTTGCTTAATCCTTGTTCTTCAAAAATAAAAATTTGTAGAATAAGCACGTTTTTGATGTTATTATGGTTTAGATTTTTATTTATGATTTTATTTGATTGATTTGATTTTCATTTAAAATTTCATGATTGTCATGATTCTTATGGCTCTCATGATTTGTTTTCAGTTGAAAATATTTTTTTCATGATTCTCATGTTTTCCCACTCTTTTGATTTCATAAATCTATATATTATTTTTATGTTTATATATTGAGACATCATTTTCTAATAATATATCTATATGTGTTCTCTTTGTTTTCTTTTATGCGAGTTGGGTTTAGCATATGTTATATCTATTCCTACTCACATATGTTTGCCTTAGTATTTTCTTTGGTTTTGCATTGTGTTTAATGGGTTTGTGCTTGTGGAATCATTTTAAACACTTTGATGATGATATTTAGATGTTTGAGTTTATGAATCATCTCATTTGTGCTTTATAATGTATTTCTTTGTGTGATTGGAGTTTTACGTTTGCTCACGATAGCCTTCATGCATACATATTCTTGTGGGGCAAATGTGTAAACATATTTTGTTGCTTGCATAATTATTTTTGCATACTATCTATATGACATTTTGATAGGGAGGGTATTCCTTGTATTTGTTTTATACTCATCATGCTTATTGATATTCCTTGTCCCCATTTTGATGTTGACAAAGTGGGAGAAACAAGTGGTTTGTGAGTATTTATGAGTATTTTTCTTTATTGTATATTTTATATATACTCTTTGTATAGATTGTTTGTCATCCTAAAAGGGGGGGGGGGATTGTTAGTACCTTTGTTTTGATGATGATTTACAAACAATCCCTAATATTATTTGTCTAATGTTCGTACTTGCCTATTGGGTATTCTAGACAAATATTGATGTTGGAGGTTGAATGGACTTACGCCTACACGATAATATCCATTAGAGGATGGAAGTAATATCGAAATGAAGCTAAAACATTCAAGTCAAATATTCAAGATCAAGCTTCATCCGCAAACCGAGACAAGCTTATTGAAGACCTATAGCTTGGTATATTAGTTTAGGTGTTTATACTTCTGTGTTGATACTTAAAGCTCAAATTATTCACATACATTGTTTTCATTTTATTTTTTTCAAGTTTAGCCACATAAATATGAAACTAATGGATATAGCTATATATACACATATTTGTTT